>JANHGN010023015.1:0-10313 GCA_024605025.1 Megaceryle maxima | reverse complement strand
ACAGGCACAGCCATCCCAGAGGCCTCCCTGACATTAAAAAAAGAAAAGTCTGGGGGGGGGGGGTGTTATTATTATTTTATTTAAAAATTAGTCTGAGGCACAGACCTGGTTAAAAAAATATCAACTCCCACAGCCCTGACAACAGAGTAACTATAGAGATGGGGCACCATCGGAGAGCGCTTTGCGGGAGCGCGGAAGGGGCTGAACGCCCACCTCGCTACACAAGGGGCTGGGCAGTTTTGCTCTTGGGGGATTGGGTGAAGTCCCACAAGGACTTTGGAGAGGGGACAGACAGGGCCAGCTTCTCCAGGCTCCTGACTGCTGGGAGATATGGGAAGACTAGAGAGGAGAAGACAACAAAGTAATTTGGAAACTGGAGAGAGCAGCTGTTGAGAGAGAGGAAGAGAAAGGAAAGCAGACACGCTGCGCTCGCAAGGCTGCTTTGAGCACGAGCTCAAACCATCCAGCAGCCTCGCCAGGGTGACTTCACTTCTGGTTACTTTATGCCTTTCTTTAAAAAAAGCACAAGCCTGAAGAGAGGGAGGTGAGCCACCCACCAGGACAGAAGCTCTGCAACCTCTGCAAAAAAACGGGTTCCTGCAGCAGGGTCAAAACTGCTGCTGCTGGGAAAATCCTCAGCAGCTCCGCAGCAGGAAATGCTGCAGGGCAAGCAAGCCTGGGGATGCAGGCAGGGGAAGAGGGAGAGCAGGGGTGCAGCAGGTTGGAGTTCAGAGAAGAACAGCACAGAGAAGAGAAGAAAAGAAAAGGAAAAAAAAAAAAATAAAGCCTCCTAAGAAGTCCTGTTACGACCCTAAACTCCAGAACCACGGGTAAGAAGAGTATTCACACCTAAAGCCTGTGGAGAACTGCCCTGGGATGGTGCTGGTGGCTCTGTGGGGCCGCCCAGTCCAAGCAAGCTTTATGCCCAACAAGCACATCCCAAGAAGAGGCCATGTGGAACCCCACTGCCAAAACCCAACTGCTACCTGAGCTGGGGCTCTGGCTGGCTGGACAATGGCACGAGCACCTCTGCCTTGCACTGCTGGTGTCCCTGCCCCATGCTCGTGGGGTACTGAGGACACTGCTGGGAACTGACTCAAACCATAAGGACATTAACTGCCTCCTTGCTGCTAATAATTCTGCTTGATGGAATGAAAGTCACATCACTGCTCCTGTCACACTCCCAGGCTTCTCTGTAAAGGGTGCTGGTGGTTTCTGCCCAGCGCTCTGGTGGTCAGAACATAACGAGACCCTGTGCTGGGGTGTAGATGTGTCCCACGTGTCATTGCAGAAGTGAAAGACTGGTGTGAGCTCCAGAGGCAGAATGTGCCAGACCAAGGAACAGCTCAACTCCTGTTTCTGCTGGGGAGCTGCCGGCCCCGAGGACTGGGCTGGCCTCAGCCCAGGCAGGGGATGAGCAGCCAGGAAAGGGCCAACAGTTGCTCCCAACCTGCTGCTTCAGAGGCCAGAGCAGCACCAAGTATCCTGCTTATTGCAGAGTGGGGCTCTCCAGTGACACCATCCAACAGACATCATCTCATTAGCAAACCTAAGAAGCTACCAGCAGCCAGTGAAACACAGCAACCTCCCCAATAAGAACTGGGCTTGCACCCCAACAGCTCAACCACAAAGCCCAGGGATTCCTGTGGGACAAGGCTTCCCCCTGGCAGAAGGTGTCAGCAGAACCAAGGTGACCTTTCCCAGCCAGGAATCAGTATCTTACAAAGCAGGCAGAAGCAGCCATAAGCAAACTCCAGCAACAGCTGCTCCTACCCAGCAAGTCCTGCCAAGCCTTAGAGACACAAACCTATGGCCTCCACAGGAGGGACACCCCTGAGCAGGAGGAGAACTGGGGAAGAGGCTGGGCTGGAAGGAGGGGTGAGTGCAGGGAGGAAGGGGCTACCGCAGGGAAAGCGAGGTGGCAGAAAGCCCAGCGGGACACATCTTGGAGGAGATGAGCAAACCTGCCCCTGCTCCATTGGCAGGTCAGGAGCTCAAAGCAGCACAGACAGGAGTTGAGGAGTTTGCAAGCAACCCGTGCTTAACACCCTCAGAGAGAAGCAGGGAGAAGAGCTTTTAGGAGTCAATAGCAAGACCAAAGCCTTGTACTTGGAGAACATCCCCGCTGGCTGGCGGGGAAAGCAGCATTCCTCTCCAGGGTGGGCAAACAGCTGTGGCGAGAGGCCAACTCCTGCTGCTCTGCTGCCTTCGCTCCCGGCTAATCCACCTTGACCAGCAGCTGAAGCCCGTGGCTAATCCTGCCCGAAAGATCCTCCAGCACAGCTGCTGGTCCCTGGTGGTGGGGACACTGGTGCCGTTAACACTGGCTTCCTGTTATTCTCCCCGGTTTCCTGTGAAGAGCCCATTTGTCTGTCTAATAGCTAATGAGCAAAACACAACAGCCGAGTTTTTGCTCTGTTTAAAGATTTTTCATGGGGATGTTTCCTGCAGATTCTTTTCTCCAGCCAAAGACAAAGGTCAGCTGGTTGCTCGCTCAGAAAGGTTCACGCTTAAAGTGGAGCCCTGCTGAGAGAAAAAGGCTTTGCCTAGAACTGGGCCACTGAAGGGGGATAAGAGAACGTTTCCAATGGTCACGTTGCAGAGCACACAGGCACCTGCGGAGTGAGGCTCACGGACCTGGCCCCTCTGATCAGCATCCCTCCGGATCGGTGCGAAACGCTGCAGGAAAGCCAGGATGTGGAATCAGCCTTTTTGTTATTAATGGCTCAACCACAGATCTCATACAAGAAAAGATGAGATCAAACCAGCCAACACCATATCCAAAACTGTACTGCACTGTCCCCTAGAGATGACTAATTCTGAACCCTCCTGTGATGGACAACATTCGCTAGGTGCCCTGAGACCTTTCACAAGGGTCTAAAGAGATACAAGACCTCTAAGGTGAGGCAGCTCATGGAGAACCCCAGCATGGTGGGGGTTGGAAGAGACCTCTGGGGATCATCTGGTGCCAGCCCCCTGCTCCACCCAGCAGGGTCACCCTGAGCAGGGGGCCCAGAAGTGCAGTGTCCAGGTGGGTTTGGAATCTCTCCAGAGGAGACTCCACAACCTCTCTGGGCAGCCTGCGCCAGGCTCCCACACCCTCACACCAAATAAATTTCTCCCCCTGCTCAGATGGAACCTCCTGGGTTCCAGTTTGTGCCCCTTGTCCTGTCTCTGGGCACCACTGACCAGAGCCTGGCCCCAGCCTCTTGCCCCCCTAAAGGGCAGCATTGCTGAGCTCCCCTCTCAGGCTGCTCTTCTCCAGCTGAACAGCCCCAGGGCTCTCAGCCTGGCCTGGGCACAGAGATGCTCCAGCCCTTCAGCATCTCCAGAGCCTCTGCTTGGCTCTCCAGTAGTTCCCTCTCTCTTCTGAACTGGGGAGCCCAGAACTGAACACAATGCTCCAGATGTGGCCTCCCTAGGGCAGAGCAGAGAGGGAGAACTTCTCTCGATCTGCTGCCCACACCCTTCTTCATGCACCCCAGGAGACCCTTGGCCTTCTCAGCCATGAGGGCATATGGCTGGCTTCTGGTCAACTTGTCCCCCAGCACTCCCAGGCCTTTCTCTGCAGAGCTAAAGGACATCCCACTCACACTGGGACACATCTTTCACCCTCACCAATCCGAGCTGCTTCCTGACAAGGGGCAGCACAGGACTGCTGCCCATGGGGCACCAGCTGAAAGCGCAAGGTGCTGCAAGGTTCTTTCACAAGTTAAGCATGAAGAAAAGAAGACAAAGAGGTGCCAGCTCTGGTGGCTCACATTGCTCTGGTGGTCACACATTGCTCAAAGCCACAGCCTCAGCAAGGCTTCCAGGTGCTCCTCACCCAGGACACTGCTAGAAAAACTAATTGTGAGGTCACCAAGTCAGATAGGAGCACGGATGCAGCTGTGATGACCACGCTCATTTGCTTCAACCACTTCCCTTTCCTGTAGCAATTGCCCGATCGTGCACTTGATTCAAGATATTGCTCCCTTAGTGCTCCCAACTGGCATTAAACCAGCACCTTGCCCAGCTCTAAAGCTTGGGGTGAATCCCGACTGCATCCTGCTCCTGTCGCTGAAGGGCAAACTGATCCGTGGAGAATTTTCCAAAGCAGCCATTCATTCAGGGCGTATAATTTGGGATCTCCGTGGATTTTCCAGAGATGAAGAGCACACATTCCACCCCTGCCCCCCGCCTTTCTAAGCTGCTCAGCACATCTGGAACAAAAGAGGGTAGGAGTTGTCTCAGCAAATTCTGAGCTGCTAGCCTCAGTGACCCCAAGAGAGACGAGAGGAGGATGAAAATAAATTAACTCTCAATCCTGCCGTTAAGCCCGGGGAGGAAGCAAGCCAGCCCCGCTCGGCACGGGTGCGCGGACCGCTCTGCCGCAGCCGTTCCGCAGGGGCCGTGGGCCTCGCAGAGCAGCTTGTGCGGGGCGGCGTGCCAAGGTGAAGCAGCTGGCACTCCAGTTGCAAAGGGAACAAGGGATTCAAATGGGAAGGTTGAAATGGTAAAAAAAAAGGCCCTTTTTACACGAGTGGTCTTGAATGGGGCTGTGGGAGAGGGACAGGAAAAAGTTTCTAGCTCTGAGCGCACTGGCTGGCTTAAAAGCTTTGAGTTCCAGAGGTCCTGTGATGAGGCTCCTCGAGCTCACCGCTGCCTGCCTGCTCCCAGTCTCACTGACTCACACGAGCTGGCGCTGATTTTCTTGCATGCTAATATCCAGGAGGTATCAGGAGAGCAGCAGACACACCACCCCTCAACCACCTGCCCAGCAGGGACAGCAGCGCTTTGCAGGACTCTCCTATGCAGAATGAGGCCCCACGTCTCTCCAAGTACAGAAGCAGCCTCACCAAAACCCCAGCACGGGCAGGGAAGCTCCCTTACCTGTATCCTGCCGGAACTGCGTCAAGCTTGGGATGTCGATGACATAGGGGGCCAAGACAGGATCCGCGTGTCCCAAAGGGATGCTGCTGACGAGCCCTGACGCTGAACGCCGGCCTTTTTGCTGAGAGGCCTGAAAAACTTGTTCAATGTAGCTGCAGACGTTCCCTCGGTACGGCCTCCACCTGCCAAACTCATCCTGCCATTCCCACACCGCCACTGTCGTGGAGTTGCTGCCGTGCCCCGGGGCAGAACCGGGGAGTCCGGACGGCCCGGCTGAACTGCTTCCTGCTCCCTGAGCTGCTGCCATGTTCCTCCCTGAGGTCTGGGCACGCCACGCTTGGAAGTGGCAGCCACGCTCGCCTGGCCTCACACTTGTGCTTTCTTGGCCTCACACCATCTTCTTCTGGGAGACCTGAAGCAAGAGACAAAAAGAGCACATGGAGCTGAGAATGAGGCCTCGACTCCAGCCCGTGCTGCACCCATAGCACACGAGCCATTTGAGAGAGAACAGGCTCAGCCCTTCACAGAAGATGCTCACTGTGCATTTAGCAGACTAGAGAGGAGGGGATCAGCCTCCAAACCCTCTGGGGAGGGTGAACGAGGCACCACCACCCACTCCCTGCCAATGCCAGCAGCTTTCCTCACTGATTTATTTAGAGCAGAAACTCTTTGGTGAGACTCTGCTTCCTATGGTTTGCAGACACCCCCAAGAGCTGCTGCAGACCTGCTGCTGATCAGCGTAAGGCAGACCCATAAGCCCTGACCCAAGTTCGGATGCTCAACAGCCAGAAGAGTGCCAAGGCCACTCCACACCCACACTCAGCACCAGTCTGGGCAGTGTTATACTCTGAACACCCCAACATGAAGGGCTCACAAGAGCAGAAGCTCTCCAAGAACTTGTGCACATGAATGACTTGGTTACACAAGTGGGTCCCAAATTCTGCTCACTGATCCGAGCTTCAGGGCTACAACGTCAGCTCCTTTCAGACTTCTGACCACTCAGTTTTGATCCAGGATCAGTCCCTTGACTCCTCCCACGCACACAAAGCCAGAAGACAATCACAGTCTACAGTAACAAGGACGCAGAGCGTGATCTGAGCAAAGAACAGATGGGAAAGAGTAAGGGAGCACACCAGGAGGAACACTGGGCCTAACAAAGAGCCTGTGCTGAGGGCAGGGATTTAGCAGGTTCTCAAGACCGTGGCATACCTAGCTGCAGCTTCTCAGGTTGGAACACAAGGAACATCTTGAAACATCAACAAAGACTCAAGCCATTAAGAGGATTTGGGGAAGAATAGAGTGGGGTCAGAGCCTTAAAACATCCAGACAAAGACAAAGGGCTGCAAGTAAATCCTAATGACTGTCAGAGACAAAAGATCACCATCATTCTTAGACCCCAAGGGATGTAAAAAAGCAGACCCAAAGCCATCACATGCTCATCAAGCTGTCCAAGAGACACCAGAGGCCTGATATTTCACATTCCTTGTCTGCTGTATCACTGAAAGGAATCCTGTCCAGGCCATCTGGACACACATGTCAGTGCCTGAAGGCCAGACAGACCACTTGGAGGTCCCCAGCAACAGTGCTCAAGCAGGTGGGTATGACTGGGAATGAGCAAAATTAATCTTGTTTTTAAACAGAGTCACCTTCTCCCTCCAAACGTCTCACATCATTGATTGCTCGCTTAACTCCCCACCATCAGTGGGGAGCTATGAGCTTCCTCCCCACCAAATGGAAAAGTTCAGGTCTCCCAAGAGGCAGAGCAGCAGTGGGTGGCTTCCACTGGAGGATGCCATCTGTGCAGCGAATGACATCCCAGCCGGTTGAGGAAGATCCCACGCTCCGTGGAGCGTCCCATCCATCATGCTCGTGTGGCTCACCAGCTTAAAAAAGAATTAGAAGAGCGAGCGAAGAACAGACACACCCACACGTCTGCATTTCTAAGAGGAAAGCAACACTTTCTCCAGGAATTGATTGTAAATTCATCTATGATTTTTGCAGAACACCCCCAGCTGGGGTTGGTGACAAACCTCTCCGGATCACCAGCGGCAGACCCTGCTCTCTGCGCACCAATCTTTGCCATCTCATTCGTTCTCTCCTCATGTACCAAGGACATTTATTTTACTGCTCTAAACAGCAAAGTAGAACTCAAACCCGACACCTGCCTCTGCCAGTCCTTCCTACGGCAGGTTTCACACCCACACATCTCAGCGACTGCCGGCGTGAGTCAAAGCAGCGCTGTGGGGTTTGTCCTGCCCTCCTGCAGTAGGTGCTCTGAACCCCAAGACAGAACAAACACCTCGCCCCCCCACCCCAAGCTGCTGTTACCAAATACTCATCGGCACATCTTACAGCCGCAAGCAGAGGAGAGTCAAGAGAGGCTGTCTGGAGGGAGTTGGCGATTTGCTTTCCTTCCTTTTTGAAACAGAGCAGCAGAAAATGAGAAGAAACCAAAAAAATAAGAGCATCCCAGCAGAAAAGCCACCTCCTTCACGCACCACCTCACGCTCGCTGGGACACCGGCCGAGCGCAGCCGGGTGACAAAAGCCTATTGCTCACCCCCACGCGCGGACTGCAGCGATGCTTTGAATCCCGGACCACCCGGACCGGCTGCGTGTGAGCGTCGCGTGCTCCAACAGTCACTTCCCCATCGGAATGGAAAAATATTTCCTGTGCTGGGATTGCTGGTCCAAAGGAGGAGCAAGGGGAGGATTACAGCCTCCTGCCAGTTCTCGCTGACGAATGCTGCTGGAGCCAGCAGCTGTTTGCACGGATGGGGAAGGGAGGAATGCGGGAGAGCTTTGGGAAGGCAAAAATCACACTCCCTGAGTTAAGGCAAACAAGAGAAAGAAAAAGCCTGAAGCTGCAGCTCCTTTCCCCTCGCTGTGAATTCAGCAGCACACAAATACTAAAAGCTGAGAAATTCATTGCCAGAGCTGCTCGTACCCCGTTGGGCTGCTGTGTGCATCACCCCGAGGCAGAGCAGGTTTGGGGTGAGGAGCTGGCAGAGCAGTGAGGAGGTGGCTGGCTGCAGCTCAGGGTGCATTACGCATCCCGCTTCCCTGGCACGGCGTTCGGGATACAGGCGGCAGCGGCTCAGTTGTGCCAGCTCCTTCACTCTGCCTCTGTGCTGGGGAGACTGGCAGCCCAGAGAGAGGCTGAAATCCCAGGGAATGCAACACTTCACCTTAGGCTCTAAAAAAAATGCCTTCCAGAAGCTAAAAGTCAGACCAACCCCTAACAGCGTTTATTCAGCAACAACTAGCCTGGCTCCAGTTAGAAACCCTCTGGAGCACCTTATCCCACATGCAAACCAAACCCACTACTGAGGGCAAACTTCAATGTTCCAGCCAACAGTTCCCTCCAGTTAGGATGCAATTTGTAATGTGGGCTCAGACCTTGAATTTGGATTTGTTTGGTTGGATCTTTACACCCCAGCACAGTCTCTGAAAGGTTTACCCACATGGCTTTAATTGGGGATTTGGACAGGAAGAGAACTGGGTACGTTTCAGTTGTTTCCCACCAAGTTCACCTCCTGCTCCTGGAGCTCCAGCAAACGGTGGTGAGAAACCTGGGGTGGGGCAGGTGGGAATTAAAGAATTTGAAAGACATGTTTTAATTCTCAAACTCGTTCTACTTCCAGAAAGCAGAATTTCCTTTCACTTTTAATGCAGCATCTTAAAATTCACGGGTCTGAGATGATTTCTAAAAATGCCAAGTCCTTTTTTTAAGATTCTGAACTGGAATTGTCAGCACTGATAAAACTTTAAATGATTGGCTGCCTTGTAGGTGGAAGAAATAGGGGCTCAGGAGCCCCTGAGCCAAGCTGCATTAAACAAGTAAAACCCACCAGAGTGGTAAAACAGAGACTTTTCAGCAGGTTGCTCTGGAAAGAGGGTGTCCAAGAGGGATTTGTTCAGCACCACTAACACCACATGAGAGATGGGACTGGAAGGGCTACAGAGAGCCCACGGGAAGAGATCACACACAGATGAGGAGAGCACATAAAGCACCGGGAGGCAGCAGGGCTGTAAATAAGCCTGTCACTGTGCAGGGTGTGCGACTGGAGCCGCGTTACAGGTGCCCTGTGCCACCCTGACCCTGAGCCACCCAGCCAAGGCCTCCCCAGCCACACCAAATCAGCCACTTCTGGCCCCAGCACCACCTGAACCATGAACACAGCAATGGCAAGAGGGCTTGAAGCTCCTGCCAGGTGACTCCTGTCTAAACACACCTCTTCTTACACGAGCACCCAGCTAGAAGCAACTCGGGAGAGAGGAGCAGGGCAGCAAAGGAGGCTGTGGGAATAACTTCAACCACACAGATCGACCTGCTCTCGATGCTGTCCTGCCTCCCCCCAGCCTTTGCTGACTCTCGCGGCAGTTGACAGACAAAAAAGCTGAATAAAACCCGAGTGCTCCAAACCTGGACTCCTTCCATTCAAAACAAGCTCCAAAAGCATTCCCTTCGGAGAAGAAAAATAAAGAGCACAAGTGAAGCGGAACAAAGCTTTTGCCTATCGCCGGGCAGGGGCTGGTTTCAGGCACGAAGGGATAGGAAAGCAGAGGCAGCGAGAAGAGGGCAGGTACACCCGGAGCCAGGCTCACACCAAACCCAGCACCCCGCTCGCTGGCTCCAGGGTCCTTCTGGGCACTGAAGCTGGTTATTTATTAGTGGGGACACCGTTTGACTTGCGGGGCTGCAAACCTGGAGAGATCCGGAGGGCTCCTCCAGCTTCACCCAGCACCGGGAGCTCCTCCCCCGCTCTTCGGCGGGCGGCGCGGGGCCCTGCCCAGGGGAACTGGGCACCCGGGGCCAGCCTGACCCCCCCCGCCCGGCCCCCGCAGCTCCAGCCGACCCCGGCCGCTCCCCGCAGCGCCGACAGACCCGCCAGAGCCGCTTCCTGGCTTCACCCCCGCCTCCGGCGCCCCGGGGCAAGACTCTCTCGCCCTCCCCCCTCCCCCGCCGGGCTCCGCAGGTGCCGGGAGGGGCTCGACCGGGCGGCACCGATCCCCTCCCCAGGAGCGAAGAAGGGGCCGCGGCCTGGGGCGAGGGGAACCGCGCCCTCGTCCCCCAGGCCGAGGAGGACAAGGCCCCCCCGGGCCCGCAGGGCAAGGCCCGGCTGCTCCCGGCCGGCCGCTCCCAGCCCGCTCCGAGCAGGGGCAGACCGGGCCCGGGCCGGCCGCGCGTCGGTACCGGTCGCTCGCAGCAGCAGGGACGGCGACGGCCCCGGGGGAGGCCCCTCGCGGCCCGCCCGGACCCCCCGCGCCACAGGGAAGACGCTGCCGGCGCCGCCCGCCCCGCCGCGCCCCTCACCCCGAGTCCCGAGTCCCGGCGGCGGTTGCGGAGCGGCCCCTTCCCGGCCCGCGGCGGCGGGACGCAGAGCGCGTGCGCCCGCGCGGCACCCTGGGGGATGTAGTGCGGGGGCGGGGCCGGGGAGC
>JANHGN010023013.1:0-14901 GCA_024605025.1 Megaceryle maxima | reverse complement strand
AGACAAGGGGGGAGGGCGGGTTGGGGGTGTTAAGAAGCCGTGTCAGCGACCCCCGGGGCAAGCGTGGGAAAATAAAAAAAAAAAAAAAAAAAAAAAAAAAAAAAAAAAAGCAATGGCGCTTGCAGACAAGTGTCAGAACAGATGCAAATACTACCTGGGGCAACTGGGAGAGACAGGAAAAAAACCACAATGATCTGGGTTCCTATGAGTACTTTGGACCAGAGTGGATGGCTGCTGAGTTTGCCTCCTGGTGCACAGTGCCACTGCCACCACAGATACAGCCAGCTGCTGAAAAGGGACCAGGCAACTGCTGCGACCCCGCAGGAATCTCAACTAGAGAGCTCAGCACATGTTCTCCACTGCTCCTGGGCACCTACCTCTCCACCTGATCAGTGATGAACCGCAGCACAGATAGGGCTTTCAGGGAAATCTCAAACTCCATTGTCTCTGCCTGCTTCTGCAGCTCCTGTGGAGGGACAAGCACAGCCTTGGGATTTCAAGTCCTATTTCCCAGGAGCTACAGGGAGGTAGACTGTTGGCGGTGCATCTGTAACCACAGACTGGGGAGGAAGGAAACCACAGTCCTGCAAAAACTCTGCCTCTCATCTTGACTCTGCCAGTGCTGCCTGTTTGCCAGGGCAGCCACAGAAGTGCTTGAAGCCCACTGTTGCTCATTACTCATCCCTATCCCTAACAGATCATGAGTGTCAACCAGCAGCAGCACTCCTACACAGGAATGCCCCCTTAAAGAGGTCCGTCCCAGGAAAAGGCACAGCTGCAGTCCTACATTCACTCCTGGATCTGTCTCTCCCTTCCAGCTTGCATATAGACAGCTATCTGCCTGTGGTTATCCCAGCCCACAGCTATGCCACATACTCCAGCTACCCAGCCTCCTTCCTGGGCACTGTGGACACTCCATCCACTCCTGACATGCTCAGTCTAACAGCCTGGTCACCCCCTGTCTCAGCCTCTTCCGAGACCATTGGGATGGTCAGGCTAAGAGGTTCAAAGTCCTTCTCCCAGGCCCAGACAGAACTCCTTTCCAGCGTCTGAAGACGCTCAGCAGTTCACATCTTTGTGTGCTGAGCACTGACCTCAGCCACTCGTATTTCTCTAAAGTGCCACTGCAACAGTTCCCTTCCAAATTCCTGTGGTAAGAAGCCCTGCGCTTCCCATGCTGGTGCCCCACATGCTACTAAGAAAATCTTATGGGCTCTTCACCCCCACTTCCCTCTCCAAACTTCCCTGGTGAGGCTGTTTCCTACAGCTCCTCTTGGTACCCAGACCTCTCTGCTACCTTCAGGCAGGGACTATCTTTTGCCTGTGCTTCTGGGGGACAGCAGAACAGGTCCTTTGCCAGGGGTTACCACCATGCACATTAACAAAGGACAACAGGCCCCAGAAAACAAGAGAGGACAGGGATAATTTTTTCTGCGGGGGTTACTGTATGTTGAGTCAGGAGTGGCTGGAATGAATCGGAGGAAATCGGGCTCCTTGGCTGATGGCACTTTTTAGAATCCTATTGGCTAGAAAAGGCCTTTTTTTTTTTTTTTTTTCACTTGAAGCATGACAAATCACTCAGAGACCACCTCTTCCCCTCCCCAGCTAGGAAAACATTTCCTGGAAAACATCCCTATTGTGCTCCAGAGTCCTCCACTTCCTTCCCTTTTCTGGAAGGGGAGCATGTGCTTGGGCAACAAGCCAAAGGATGGAGGCAATGCAGGGAGGTACGGCCAAGCTCGCAGACTATCACTTTAACCCTGCTTCTCCGGACACTCCTTGTGATGTGCACAGCTTAAGAAAGAAACTCAATGTGCTGAAAAGCACCAGAAGCAAAGAGAGATCCCACACTAGGAAGGTGTGTGCAGCAGCCTGGAAATAGCTATCCAGGAACAGCTCCAGGCTCACTGCTGGCCCAGACCAGCACAGAGAGCAGCTGGAGGAAGAGAGCCAAGGAAGCTGGGAGGAAACACATTAGGACACTTCCTAGTCATATTGTTCATCAGTTTAGGGAAGGATCCCTCTCATAGTTAACCCTGGTAGGGTCCACCTTAGGGTGGTTTCACAGGCTCCAGGAAGGCATACCCACATAGTTTTCAAGAGCAACAGCATGGCCAAAACCCCTGTACCGAGTATTTTGCCTGTCAGCTCTCCAGTGTCTCCCTCTCAGAAATCAGATCGCATCCTGTGGGAAGCCTCAAGCTGACACTGTCACGAGAGAAGGTGCAAGTGTGGCTGCAGGATGGAGGGAGGTGGCTGCATCTGCTGGCCCAGATGAACTGCTGGTATGGACAAGCACCAGATGCCCTCCAAGAAGGGCAAGAGGTACTGGGGTTGCATCCAAGGGGTTCTCTGCAGCAAGGCCCCCCTGTGCCTACATCCTCTATCTCATGAGTCCCCAGGACTTTCTGCTCACCTGCACAGATGAAGGGCTGGGCAGATCCTTGGGATGAAGCTCTACTGGGGTCACTGTCTGTCCATTGGCGCTCTGAGCTGCAAGCAGGGTCAGTTTTCGGTGGCAGTAATCAATTAAATCCAGAATATTGTTCTCTGCTGACTCGCAGATCTCCTGCACAATGACAGCAGTTTCACTGAGGGCCAGCTCCTACAGCTGTGGCTTTCTACTCCAGGGGTTTTACAGTGAAGAAAACCAAACCTGCCTCCTACCTTGTAAAAAAACACAGTCTCTAAGAGATTAATGATGGAGGCTTCATGATGCAGCTGTGGGAGGAAAACAGCAAGAGTGAGGTAACAGCAGAGCAGTCACCAGCACTGAGGACACAGGCAATGAGATGGGGAAAAGGGCTCTTCTAAGAAGCTGCTTATATAGCTATAGCCAAATGCAAGTCCAAGAGCCAAATACAAGCGATGCAATCTTTAATATAACTCCAGTTCAGGTAGTTCTTATCAGTATTTATGTTAATGTGCCCGTGACTCCATAACATACCAGTAGAGAACCATGCTTCCCAGCAAGAAGGGCTCTTCAGGGCTTCCTCTCTGCACTACAGCAGCAGTATGGCTGTAGCTGTTGGGCAAGCTGTAGCCCAAGATGGGAGCAGCACAGCTGCACTACTCTCAGCCCCCTTGGACCAGGGCAAACAGCCTTGTCCAGAGACTGGGAACCAAGAGATAACTGCCTCAAGGCAATGCTGCAGACAGACACTGCCCAGAGAAGCCAACACCTTGTCCCAGTAAGGTGTTACCCCTGACTGAAAATGGGCTGAAACTTCCAAGCCTCATGCAGGTTTTTCCTTAAGTCAAGAGCTCATCCCTCTGCAGGGAAGCTCAGCCCCTCAGAATCACTCCTTTGCCAAGAATCACTGCAGGGACCACTACTTGATAAGAAAAAGTGACATTTTTCTTACCCCAGAGGCATATAACCTTGGAGACCCCACTGGTTAGAGGTGCCAGAGAAAACTAGTGCTCAGAGGGGGACAAGTATCTGCCAGAGTGTTGCTGCCTGGGAATGAGGGCATCACTAAGTTGCTGGGAGTTGCAAGCCACCTCAAGGAGTAACTTTCGCTGCAGCCAGCAGCTCCCATAAACCCCTGTGTGGGATTAGGCAGAGGCACAGCCCCCCCACTTTGATGAGTACCCTGGGGCGTGAGTTCCTATCCCTTCTGGGGCCAAGTACATAGACTTGTCACTCATGGCTTTGGGAAACCAGGAAACCACTGTGTCACACAGCCCGCCACAGCTTCTCAGCCCAGTGAGATGTAAAACCTCAGCTCTGACATCTTCAGGATAGATTTTTTTTTAAGTGTTGTGGTGCCCACCCAATTACCAGGCTCATTCCCACTGCCCCCTCTACTCACCACCATGTAGATGGGGAAAGTGCTTCTTGGCTTGAAGTCCTCCAGCTGGCACAGCACAGGAAAGACCTTGTGCTTCCAGATCTCCACAGAGATCAGCTCTCCAATGAGAACAGGAATCTAGACAGGGAAGGGATGGAAGAAGTGAAGCCTTTCAGAGCAGTGCTGCAGGGGAACCAGAATGCTCAGCCACACAGACTTCAGTCAGCCCATGGAGGAGAGTAGCTTTGGAACACACTGCCTTTGTATTCACCCAGCTCTTCACCAACAGACCAACAGGCAGAGACTGCTCATGGGGCTGCAAGGGGGAGGATGACCCTGAGGGGCTGGGCAGGTCCATGGTACCACACATCCCAGTGCGGCCCAACACATTCCAGGGCTGGGACATTCCAGGTATAGGGCAGAGATCTGCAACAAGAGGGGCCAGTGCACAGAAAACAAAAAACAAAACAAAACAAAAAACCCACAACAACAACAAAAAAAACCCCACAACAAAAACCAAAACACCCTCCAACAGAGAAACCAGAGCCTAGCAAGTACAAATACCACAGTTTGACCTTTAATTTTTTAAAAATGCAATACTGGCAAACCACTGATCAAACATGTTTGCTGGAGATGCAACAGATTCTTCACCATTTTATTCCAAAATTACACACTGTCCACAAGACAACTGCAGCTTGAGGCTGAAGGCCTGGTGTGGGGATCACTACAGTGCCCAAGAAGGCTCACCTTGGCATAGCTGACCAGCAGCTCAGTGAGGAGCTGCTCCTGGCCCACAGAAGCACTCAGGATGGCATGCATGTTGAGCTTCTCTACACACTCGTGTTGTCGAAGCCATCTGTGGGGTAGCCAGCAAGGACATCGATGCCATAGACTTCCAGACACCGGCTCTGGCACTTGACTGTGTTCCTGGAGAGGGTCCCTCATGCAGGAAAACCTGCTCCCAGCACCCCCAAACTCCACACTGTCTCCTGAGCCTGTGCTCCCTCAGGCAACAGCTCCAACCCCAGTGCTCTCCTGCCTGCCCCCAGCAACATGCATCATGAGACACCCTCAGTGGGAATACCCCAAAACTGCGGGTCCTCCTATCACCAACCCCATCCACACAGACCCTCTAGGGGGCCACCCCAGATCTGGGACCCTTCCTTGCTCTCATAGTCCTTCCAGAAAGGCTCCAGAATGGGGACCCCTCCTCTCCCCCCACCCAACCCTTATGCTCTGGGGGTCACCTCAAAACCAGGGCCCCTCCTCTCTAAACCCAGACCTTCTTGTGAACCCGTCCTTATCCCCACACCCAGACCCTCTGGGGCGGCCCCAAACCCAGGGTGCCTCCACTCCCTTCACAGCCCCAGTGGGGACAACCCAAATTGAGAGCCCCATCTTTGTGCCCTTCTCATCCCAGATCCTCTAAGGTCATCCCAGTACCGGGGCCCTGCCCCTCTACACCCTGTCCCCGATACGGCCGTGCACTGCCGCACCCCTGCCCGCCGGTGTCCCGCAGCTCGGTGCCCTGCAGCGCCCGCACCAACGCCTCGGCCTCCGCGGGCAGCAGCGGCGACGGCCCGGCGGCGGCCATGGCGGCGGCGTCGTCGTCGCTATGGTAGCGGGGGGGAAGGGGAGAAGGGATAGGAAAGCGTTGACGTTGCTTCTGCCGCCTCTAGAACGGAGGTGCCTCTGCCACCCCCTGTCGGCGCGGAGGAGCAATCGCGGTCGGCGGGGCGCACGGGGAACACAGACAGGGTCCGCGCCGGGGGACACACGTGCCCCAGTGCGGGCCCCGGCTGCCATCCCGCCGTCACTTCCAGCACACAATAATGTTGGGATCGTTCTCCAGGCGCTCATCCAGCTCCTTGTAACTCATGCCTGCAGAGGGGGTAGGCAGTGGGGTGTTAGTGGGGTGCCCAGCAGTGGTGCTGCGGAGCTGGCTGGGGTGCCCAGCACCTCCCTATGGCAACACGGGCTCGGCAGCTCAGCTCAACACAGAAGCTGGCCCAGAGTCTTGTCACCCTGCAGTCTGAAGGCTCCCAAAGGTGGGAGGAACACCCTGAAACCAGTGCATGGTCCAGTCCTCTACCTCCCACAATCCCCCAGACTTGCACAGAGAAGCAGAGATGATCACCAGTCTTGCAGCAGATCTCATCATAGCTGTGGCAGCCTGTGTACAGCCGGGCTGGGTGGCTCTGCTCATCCCGGGAGACCTTGACAGGGTATTTCTGGAGCCGACGGATAAGGCCCTTCATCAAACCAAACTGGATAAGCTTCCTGAGGACACAGAGGGAAGAGACTTGAAACCACAACACTGAGGTGTCAAACACCCCAGTTCTCCCCTTTCCTTCCGGTTCTACCATGCCACACCAGTGTGGGGAAAGGGGTGGTCACAAGCTGTCACACTTCATTGTTCCAATCTTTATCTGTACTGGTCTATCTCTGCCTCCTCAATCCAATGCTCCCAAGTTTTCCCTTTTCTGATAAAGCCCTGGAACAGGCTGCGCAGAGAAGTGGTGGAATCACTATCCCTGGATGGATTTTAAAGCTGTGTAGATGTGGTTTATTGGTGGGCTTGACAGTGTGGGTTAACAGTTGGACTCAATGTTCTTAAGGGTCACCTCCAACCTAAATCATTCTACAGTTCTGTGTTTCCACACCTACTGACGCAGGGGTTGGCTATCCCCTCCCCACTTGCCCTGCCACCACTGGTGTCACCACCACCCTCAGGACCAAGCAGGAGGGTGCTGGCTCCAACCTCTCATCCACTCTCTGGAGCTGCAAGGTGTAGCGGGAGATGAGGTCTCGCACCGTTGTGCCAGGGCTTAGCCCGCAGTACAGCTGGAAGACATCCCTGAGGCTGGCTCGCTTGTGCCCTGTGGGGACAAGTCACCAGTCAGCTGCCCTCTCCCCCCCGCCTCTGCTAGCGGCCCAGCACAGGGTCACCATACCTTGTTTGGTGACATAGGACAGACATTCTTCCTGGAGACACTTGTCATCCACCAGGTCCTGGACCTTTGGTGTGGTGCAGTAGACATTAGAATACTGGTGGACAAAGGAAAACCAGCTCTGCTCAGCCACAGCTCTGAGAAAGACCAACCCATCCTGCTCTGAACCTTGTCGTCCCCCTGTACACAGCCACCCTAATAGCACAGCCACTACCTGAATCCTGCTTGAGGACCCACGCTCCATGGCCAGACCCACCTGGAGTATGGAGACGAGCGTAATGACCCCATAGTACCTGCAGATGGAGAGGGAAAGTGAGAAACCCTCTCTGCCAGCCCCACTCCTGCCACAAGCTGGCCAAGCCCCCTCCAGACACTCACAGCAGGTTTTGCACAGCAATGCGCACCAGGTTCAGCTCCACGTCTGCTTCTGCAGAAATCTTCTGGACGTGCCGAAAGCCATCAATGTAGGGCAGAATCTAAGAGGGGAAGAAGCAAGAGCTAAGAGGGCAGAGAACAGAGACCCGAGGTATCACCTTGAAGCCCAAGGCATTCCCCTGTGTCTGGGAGCACAGTGAGATGGGCAGGATCCATCCTCAGCAGCATTTTGCCCTTGTACTGTGCAAATGGGTTGCTCACTGGCCCAAGCACAAAGAAAAGGGGAACCTCAAATTGTGCTGATTAATGTGGTGATGTCTGGGACAGCCGATGGAAGTATATCCTGTTCAGTGCTTCCAGTCAAGCATGTGTACCTGCTGTGTAGTGAGATCCCACTGGGAGTTGAAGTCATCCTTGTCTTGGGTGAAGACAGGGACATCGTATTCCTGCACAATGGGGGGGTCTGGGCGCTGCTCGATCACCTTCAGGTGGATGGTGTTCGATTCATCTGGCCGGGGAAAGGGGAGAACTCAGTCCTTACAGAAACCTCTGCTATCTTGGAAACTCATGACGTCCAGTCCCCGGACACCACCATATGGCATAGAGGGAGGTGTTTGTGGCCCATAGCCCCATTACTCTTGGCCCTTTGAGCCACAAGGCTGGCTCAGATGTCCCCCAGCTCCAAGTGCAGGGAGCTGCCAGGAGCAGTGTAGGCAGAGCACACCCAGGCAGGGGCTGGCTCAGCTGCCCCCCAGCACTGCCCTGCCCCACTCCTGTCCTTGCTGCCAGGTCAGCATGTCTGCCGTACCTATGGGCAGGGTGCACTTTCCTTTGGCATTCAGCTCCTCCAGCAGGATTGTCATGATGGGAACGAGCTTCTGTTTACTCTCCTCATTGGAGATGAAGCCACTTTCCAGCTAAAGAGAGCAAAAAATGGAGTCAGCTCCTCCCCACAAGATTATCAGCTATAGGAGCCAAGCATCTTGGATGCCACCCTCCTTTAAACTTCATGCAATGTGTGGGTAAAACCAGTACAATCCCTTCCTCACCATAAACCTGGCCCCTAACCCAGCAACACCCAGTGGCCCACAACAGTCACCAGGACAGCAGTGACTCCATGGGGCAGATTGTGAGGCAGCCAGCCTCTGCTTGCATTGGCTCAGGCCTCACCTCGAGGGTGGTGAGGTAGCCAGCCAGCTTCTTCACTATGGGCTCCAGTGCACAGGCCTTGGCTCGGGCATCACACACAAAGCCCAGGTTGAAGAGCAGAGCGTTTCGGCTGTACTTCTTGTGCTCAATACACACAGGGCAGCCAATCAACTTCTTCTCCATGGCTGTCCTGTGAGAAGACAAGTATAACCTGCACCTCTGCCCTCAGCAAGGCCCAAGCCCCACACAAGGCTAGCTCCCAGTCGGCTCTAGAGATCAGGGCTTCTCTGTTTTGCAGTAAAAATGTTGTATAATCTCCAAATGCTCAGAGTGCAAAACACACAGCCAGAAAAAGGACAGAAAAGAAAGACTCAACCATGAGAGAAGAAAGCAGTCTTCTTTCAAAACCACTGCAACTCTCAAGACTTGTTTGACATTGCTGGATTTCAGGCAGACAGAGAACCACATGGAGCACTAGCCACCTCCAGAACAAGGAGTGCAACTCCCTGGCACAGGTAATGGTGGGCATCATAATGAACTGCCGACCACGGGGACAGACCCTCCTGTAAGCCCAGAGCTGATAGCTGGCCCTGGCCCATCACCGAGCAGTCCTCTCTCGCTGGCAGAGTCTTGCCCAGTCATGGCGAGAAGAGTGGGAAGGACAGATGGTGGCCAACACTCACACGGTGATCAGCTTGTTTTGCAGCTCGGGCTTCGTGATGACGTACACCTGGATGGTGTCAAAGAGCTCCCGAGAGATGAAGTCCTCCGGCACCTGCAGCGGCACAGAAGGCTCCGCTCCAGCCGAGCTCGGCTGCCGAGCTCCGGCCCGGCCCCGTGTCTCCCCTTCGCGCCTCCCATCCTTTCCCGAAGGCGCTCCTGGGCCCAGCCCCCGCCGCAGGCAGGGGCTCCCGGGGCCCGGTCTCCCACGCCCAGGCTCGCCCCCGCACCTGGTAGGTGATCTTGGGCCCCAGGGTGGGGTGGAACTCGCTGAAGAAGACGCACTCGATCCTGCCACCCATGGCGGCTACAGCACGGACCGGCAGACGCCCTGGGGCCAGGCGGCAAGGCTGCGCGTACCGCGCATACACCCCAGCCGGCCACCGTAGCACCCGTGCTTGGGGACCAACGTCAACGGGCCGCGCCGGTGGAGGCGGGCTCTCAACCTGAGCGACAGCACCTCCCACTCATTCAGCGACGGAGAGGCGCGGAGAAGGCGGGGTCTAGCGTGGACGGACAACACATCTCGTCCAATCAGGGGCCGCAACCCGGACCACCCAGCTCAGCGGCTGTGGTGGCGGCGGTTTCACCCTCTGCCTCCGCGCCGGCAGCCATGGCCCTGACGGCCGAGACGGAGTCCCGGCTGTACCGCTCCCTGCGCGCCGCTGCCGGCGCCGCCGCCCACTTCGTGGCGCTGGGCTTTCCCACAGGCGTGGCCGTGATGGCGCGGCCCGGATCCAGTGAGTGCCGTGGCGGGATCGGGACGCGGAGGGCGGGCGGACCGGGACCGGGGGGGCGGACCGAGAGCGGGGAGGCGGGGCGGGCCAGGCCTCTCCTCAGCTCACCTGAGCATCTGCTCTTCCCTTGCAGGCCTCTTCTCCTGGCACCCGCTGCTCATGGCCCTTGCGGTAAGTCTCACCGCCTCAGTACCGGCCGCTTTTCCGTGATGTCTCCCTACCATGGGCACCTTCCTCTGGCAGAGGAAGGGGCCCTGCTGGCGGAGAGGGCCTGGCGCGGAGAATAAGGCCCCTCTGCTTGCCGTGGGTGGTGGGAAGCTGAGCCCCAGGAGATGCAGACGGGCTGCCAGTCCTGCCCCTGGCCATGGCGCAGGAGTGGAGGCAGCTGGTTCCAATCCCTGTGCCCTCTGTCTCCCAGTTCTCGTTCCTGATGACGGAAGCGCTGCTGATATTCTCCCCGGAGACCTCGCTGCTCCGCTCCTTCTCCCGCAAAGTCAAGGTGCGGGTGCACTGGGCTCTGCAGCTGCTCGCCCTCCTCTGCGCCCTCCTGGGGCTGGGCATCATCACCTACAATAAGCACCTGAACAGCAAGGCCCATTTCATCACCTGGCACGGCTTGACAGGGCTGCTAACGGTGCTGTATGCTGGCGGGCAGTGTGTGGGGGGTGTGCTTCTGCTCTACCCCAAGCTGACGAAGAACTGGACGCTGGCCAAGCTCAAGGTGTACCATGCGACCTCAGGGCTGGTGGGCTACCTGCTGGGCTGTGCCAGCCTAATGCTTGGCATGTGTTCTCTGTGGTTCACCGCCTCAGTGACAGGTGTCTCCTGGTACCTTGCCATGCTATGTCCTCTTCTCACCAGTCTGGTTATCATGAACCAGGTGAGCAATGCTTACCTGTACCGCAAACGGAGCCAGCACTGAGGGCCTGGCACGGATCTGAGTTTCCCTGGTGTGAACCAGTGAGGCCAGGGCTTCCCTGCTTATGTGGGGTCTCCTCAGAACTTGATCTCTACCTACTAATCTCTTGTTAGTCCTGGATTGTCCAGTGTCTTGTCCCTGGGGAGCAGCTACCATGGGCGTGACACTACAATAGGCAGGAACTGCCCTTCTCGTGCCTGCCTTGGTGGGGACATTTTCCAGCACAGGTAAAGCTGCTGGTCCCTGTAGCGGCTTGGTGCTCAGTACTGGGAACTGGAGGGTTCACTCAGGATTCCTGCTCCTCTTCCTTTCCCTTACCACCCAGGGCTGCTTTGGAACAGGCAGGACAGGAGCTATTGTGTTCCTGGTGAGGAGGGCAGACACTGCACTGCACTGCCTCTCCTGCCACGGAGGCAGCTTGTCCAGTAAAAGCCTAGGACGCAGTTTTGGGTGGCTTCAGCCACCTGAGGGCTGAAGCAGGTGTGGCAGCACCCAAGGCAGATGCAATGGGACAGTGGCATATCTGTCCCCATGGCATAGCCAGGACTGGTGCAGTCAGCCCTACCTGACGGCCACAGATCTGGGCAGCCATTACCACACACAAATCCTTCCTGCAGGCTGTGACAGCAAAGTTTCAGCCTGGCAGAAGGTGGGGGCTTCACTTTACAGACCAAATTACTGAGCCAGGCTGCAAACTGTCAGCCTGCAGAGGCCTGTTTTGTCCCTCTGAGGGGCACGGGGAACAGTGTGAGCTCAGGGGGAGCACAGTTCAGCACAGGCCTGGAGGACAAGCCCTCAAAGCAGCCTGCAAAACAGCCCCCAGGAAGGCAGAAAGGAGCCTCCTCACCTCTTGCCTTGCTGGCCCAACAGCATTCATTCCAGCCTGGCCACTGTTGGGGCAGCTGGGCACTGCAAGGCTCCATCTGCCACAGGAGCTTCTCCTTGGTGGGTATCCTGCTCTCAGCATTGCTGGGAGAAGCTCCCAGGCTGGGAAATTCCTCTGTATCCAGAGCTTTTATTCAATAAAGATTTCAGGCAGCTACAGTGCAACAAGCCCTCTTTACTGCCTGGGGCAAAGGATTTTGGGGGGCAGGCAGACATTCCCCCCTGTATATTCCCCCCCCCCCCCCCGACTGCAAATGATCTCCCAACCTGCTGGGAGCAACCAGGAAGAAACCCGCTCTCTAGGCTCCTGCACAAGAGCACCCAGGGACTGTTCCGTGCCTGCCCCCCTGCCCATGCTCTGATGCAGGAGCTGACTTTTTCAAATAACTCTTTATTGAAACCAAAACATCTGTGTTTTTCCCAGTTGACAAAACCTTCTCATGTGGTCCTTTAAAAAAATAAACGTGACACCATCAACCCACATCCCAGGCTGGGGGCTGCCTGGGGAATCAGGAGCTGTGAGGAGGTTGTTGCAGGGAGCATCTTCTCCATCCAGAAACAGAAAACAAAAGCCCATCACAGAGGGAGGGAAAGAGAAGGGGGAGCCCATATTCTACCTGCAGGAAAGAAAACCTGCTGCCAGAGGAAGCAGTGAGAGCCCCCCCTGTAAAAATTAATTCCAGCTTCTAGTGTAATCTGACAAACGGATTAGCTGGGGAGCGGCCAAGGGCACCAGCTCTTGGCAGGGCTGGCTTAAAGGGTGGGAGAGGGAGGAGGAAAGAACCCTCTCATGCAGAGCCCCAGAGCTGGCAGTGGCAGACCATTGCTGAGAGGGGCTGGGTGCCCCCATCCTGCTTCCCCATGTCTCACCAGTCACAGCAAGCTCCTGCCAGGGCAGGGGGAGGCTCCCTGTGGGAAAGGGATTTGGAAAGAAGCCCACCAGCCTGACCATTCTCTTGGTGAGGGACAAAACTAGTTTCAGAAAGGAGGAAGTAAGTGTTGAGCGGTCTGGCCAACAGAAGAAGCGAGGAAGTGCTGCCGACTTTGCTCCTGTGTGGGCAGGCACAGTGGGGCAGGGGTCAACCCAATGTTCCCCTCCTGGAACGGACCCCACTGACAGTGCTGACATCCATGGTCTGCCCTGTGCCGAGGGGAGTGGCTGGAGGAACCTCCATCCTTGTGGTGGCAGCAGCAGCATCGTCCTGGGTGCCCAGTGCTGGCCACGAGCGGCAACGAAGCATTGGAATGAGGTAGCCCCCTGCCTCTACCATGGGATGAGTCCCCACTCCATAACGAGGGGCTCAGTTGTGGGGTGGGGACATGAGGGTGGTTAGCAGCTCTCCGAAGGAGATGGGGCAGGGAAGGGGGTGGCATGTTAGCCAGTCACAGCTGGGATGGGGCATCCTGGAAGGTGATGAGGTTGGACTCCAGGCCACTGCCCTTCCCAGCCACGCCAGGGTCAGGCAGCAGCGGGCTGTCAGCCTTCACCACTGTCACCTCCTCCTCATCATCCTCCATGCTAGGCCAGGCTGACTGGTCCTCCACACGTTTCAATCGCTCGTTCAGGGCCTTCAGGGCCAGCTGCCTGTGGGGCAAGAGCAGACAGGTGGGTTTACCCTGGGTCTGAATGGCAAGGCAGGGGTTAACAAGTCTATCCCACAGGCACTGCCCAAGCCCACCCATGGTCCCAGGCTTCTGCCCGGTGGGAGAGTCTGGATTCAGCAGCACTGGAGATGACTTGGAGTGCCTGGGACTGCCCCACAGAAACCCACCCACACTCCCAAACCACAAACCCTAGGTATTTGTGCAACATGGTGCACTCAGAGGCTGTCAAATGGCACACAGGCCACTCCAGGAATGGAGGAAGAAAGGCATAAAACAGGGCAGGGGAAAGCAAAGCACCAATGCCTTGTCCAAATCTTGCTGATGGGAGTCAGGAAGGCCAGCGCCAGGAAGGCTGGGGTGTGGGGCTGACTCACAACCTTTCCCCACGCCAGGACGACGGGTGCCACAAGCCAGGGGCTGGCACCTCCCCGGTGGGCAGTGGCCACCCTTCTTTCTTCTGCAGGGCCCCCAAACTCAGCCTGCCCCTTCCACAGCATCTCCCCGCTCCTCCCCTGCACTTCCACTGCCGTTCTGCATTTGGAAGAGCAGGACAATGTCCCACCAGCCCCCTGAAATGCTGTTCACCATCTCTGTGGCAGGGACAGCAGGCCACAGAAGCCCCCCTGGAAAATGGCCCCCTCTTCAGCACTCTGCACCAAAATCTCCCCACTCCTCATTCGGATTTTAAACCCAACCCTTGCTGCCCATGAACGTAACTTCCATAGAAGTAGGGAAAGTGGTACCTTCTCCTCTCAGCATCCTGGGGGTCTGTCCCAGGCAGGCTGATGGTGATGGATGATGGGGCACCCACATCGTAGCGTTTGACTGTCTTGCGGCAGACCTTCACCTTCACCAAGATGCTGTGCACCAAGTTGGCCAACAGACCCACCACGGGCTGCAAGATCTCGGGGAAGAAAGTGGCAAAGGCGAAGTGGTCAGACATGTCTCCACGTCCTCTACTGTGCCGCTGGTAGAAACGGAGATAGACCCAACTGGAGAGGAGCCCAAAGCCATAGGAGGCCAGTACATTGCTCTCGATGAGGGCGGCAAGGCGCAGCAGAGCGAGGAAAAGGAGCAGGAGCATGGGCACAGCCTTCATTCTGACTTGGGGTACCTTCAGCACAGTGCTATCCCCCATCGTCTGCTTGAGGGCCACCAAGACTCCCCCGAGGAAGCCCAGCCCGCCGTGGATGCGGACGGCAAACAGGTAGGCAAGGTGGAAAGAGGCCACGTAGGTGAGGAAATAGGCGAGGGCCCCCAGAAGCCCCACCGAGACGTTCACCACCGCGAAGAAGACCAGCAGCTCCAGGGCTCCCCAGAGAGGCTCCAGCAGCCGGCCGGCCGCCCCCAGCGTGGCCAGGCTGGCCGCCAGGCCCCAGGCCCGCTCCTCCACCAGCCCGTGCGTCAGCAGCGTCCACACCCAGAAGTTGGGGGGCAGAAGGTAGCCGGGGGTCACCCCCAGCCCGTAGGTCGTGTCCAGGCCGAAGGAAAGCAAGTAGAGGAGGAGGACGGCGGCGCTCAGCGACTTCACCACCACGCTGGTGCCGGCCAGCGCCGCCAGGAAGTGCTGCCGGGCCACCGGCAAGTACCGCCGCATCTTCGGCCCCCACCCGCGCGACGGAGCTGCCCCAGCGCCCGGTCTCCCACCCCCCCCCCCCCCCCCCCCCCCCCGGGCCCCCCCCCCCCCCCCCCCGCGCCCGTTCCCCTCCATCCCCCCCCCGGCCCCCGCGCCCCACACCGCCCCCCCCGCGCCGGGCGGGGGCGGG
>JANHGN010023007.1:0-46340 GCA_024605025.1 Megaceryle maxima | reverse complement strand
GTATATATTACTGTCTATTGGGAATACAGTCAGGCATCTGAACAGCTTCCTGCCTGAAATGATCAGAGGCTGGGTGAAAAAGGGCTGTGCTTTAGTTTCTGAGGCATGAAATTCACCATAGCATTGGGTGATGATCCAAAAGACTAAACATGTTTCTCCAAATTTTCTTCATAGTGGAGGCATCTGACTGTGAATCATCCCAGTGTTTCCTTTAAATTTGTCTAACATCCTTCAGAACACAACTGTAATTTCAGAACGTGATTACTGCATTATTATTATTGCACTGTAAAACACATCTTGTAAAAAATGGCTTAAATGCCCAAGCAGCTTAACTTAAGATGGGAAATGTGTGTTATTGACAAGCTTCAAAAAATGTCATGTACAAAAGATGCAGTCATCATGAGCCTTAGTATGTAAGAATGAGATAATGGCGTAGGTATGGAGGACCAAGCTGATGAATGTTCAAGTGTGAATCTCTTCAGTGCCATTGTGCCCCTTATTTGCAAAGCTTTCACTGTTCTAAATCTTATAATAAAACTGCGGAAGCACTGAATGATAAGTAGTCAACATTGTCTACCAAGAATGTTAAGATTGATCTAAAAGCTTTGGAAACAAAGGAACTGGCTTGGGTCAACAACATTCTAGTGAGTGTGTAGTACTGCTGCTGAAGGATAGCCCTTCAGCTTCAGTGGAGGGCAGCAAGAAGCAGGCTCTATGTAGCCAGTGTAGATAATAGGGATATAGGGCTCAGATTATTTAGTTTCTGCTCATTTGTTCTTTTTTTTTTTTTCCTTTTCTCCAGTGTTCAGGACTTGGAGCTTCATTCTGCTATATGCTTTCATACCTAGTGGGACGTCCTGTTGTGTACAGATACTTAACAGAAAAAGCAGTAAAATGGTCAGAACAGGTAAAGTTTCTAGAGATGCTGAAATTTATTATAGGAGATGTATAGTGGAATAGCATGGGAAACTAGGAGGGTCTTGTACTCGTGTATCTAGTTACAAAGAAGGGATTCTGACTCCTTTTTGACATGGTGTCTGAGTGTTTTTAAACAGTGGGAGTATTCCTGGTTTTATGATATTTCCTGTGAGGAAGCTGTTTCTACCTAGGAAGAGTTTGCAACTGATAAACCCCCCCTGGTTTAGCTCATGTCAATAGGAAAACCTCTCCAGTTTCAAATTAAAGTAATATCTCTAAGCATCATGGCTAGTGAAACTTGGGTTTGTGTTTTTTATAGGGGAAGAAAATTGATTTGAAAACCTAAATTTGAGGATTTTACTGTGGTTGGAGCATTTAGAAACTTTCTCTTACAGTATCTGGTAACATTAATTTCAGCAAGTGTTTATCATCAGGTGAAGTTAAAGATTTTTGCAGTACAAAATCATGGTGTGATTAGTATTTAATCTCTTGAGACACTGAAATGCATGAAAAGAGATTTATTCATTTATTTAGCTGCAGATGTAAAGCACAACTAACTACAGGACTCTGTTCCAAGATTCCTGAATCACATAAAAAATATTTTAAACTTCTTCCTCATTAGGTAGGATGTGGAGCTGTCCTGCACGATTGACCTTATTAAATAATATAATAGTATTTTGAGTCTTGATCCAGGTAAATCTTAATATCACAGGATAACCTTGAGTCCGTTCTCTGAATGGTGAACGGTTACTATTTCCATTAGTAGAACTGGGTATGTGATTTAAATTTGTGTAATTGCAGCTCGTATCTCACTGTCTCCAGGTTAATTGGACTATATCATGCTTGCATTTTAAGGGCTAAGACATTTTCTATACAGGATTAATCAATGTTTAAATATTTGTTCTTCACTAAGATTAAAAGCATTACTGCACAATTACTGACTTAGTGGTGCAGCTGAAGCTAAAGGTGGAGGAACAAGCAGGATTGTGACTGGGGTGAGTTGCTACACAAGATTTCGTATGGAATTGCAGAAATCAGACCAGGATTGGGGCCAGATGACCGTGTTTAGCTGTAGGCTTTGTGGAGGATGGCCAGGACAGCCCAGATGTGGTGGATTCTCTGCTATCCTAACTTGGGTGGAGCTTACGGTTTGTGTTTTAAAGGGAGGTTACGCTAAAGCCAGGCTGGAAGGAGAAGGGGTTTTGATTTAGTACTAGTCTAAGGAGCTAGGCCAGACTTGAGAATGTAATTAAGACTGTAAATAAAGATAGGGCTGTTGTGGTTGCTCCTGTGTAAATATTAATGCTGGGCACTGTAATGTACAGGTAGATAGGCTTTCAACTGTGCTGGCAGTAGCCACCTGAGCAACCTGGAGCTGTGAGCTGGGTGAGTTTTCCAGTCAGGAATACAGCTATTTCAAGTTGGATCATGAGTTAGGACAGAATGGTTGAGGAGCAAACTTCATAGCTAGCTCCTGCAAAAGCTTTAGGGTCAAGATGAGTTGCTGCCTGTCTTTTTTGGGCTACTGTTAGACAGGCAGAGGTTGCTGCACTGAAGTTGGGGTTCAGCCTGCCTGCTGCTGTGCCCAATTACTTGTTGGCTGTTTGTTTGGATGCATCATCACTGTCCTCTACCACAGACTGGTATTTCCAGACTAACCCCAGTACTGCTTAACAGGTGATTCACTGATGACTCTTCCCTCACTCGTTTCACTGTTTTTCATGTTTGCGGTTTGTAAATGTCTCCAAAAGTTACAAAAAAAAAAAAAAAAACACCTCCAAAAACCTAACCAACTTTTAGTAGTAAAATCATTGTGTATTTTCAAGGCAGGGATTTTTTTTTTACTGAAGTTTTGTCTTGTTTTGGCAGGTTGAACGACACAGAGAGCACCTCATTAACTACATAATATTCTTGAGAATAACGCCGTTTCTTCCCAATTGGTTTATCAATATAACATCTCCTGTAATTAACGTGCCATTGAAAGTATTTTTCATTGGCACATTTCTAGGTAAGAATTCTGGCTGGTGACCTGTAGTTTTGGGGTAGCCAGAAGAAGGGGTATTGCTTCTCTCTCTGAGTTGTTCAGCAGAGATCACCACCTACTGGGCAGCTGAAAGACTGCACAAGAATTTTGTACTTGCTGATGTGTGGAGCTTGTGGCATCAAAAGATTTTGATAGTCAGGGCTATTCTGCTGTACTGGATCAGAGGTCGTGAGCCCAGGCTAATTACTTGTTAATGGAAATGTACGTTATATGAACACTTGGTAACTTTTTGTTCCACTCCGTGGCTAAAATACATCTGTGAACTTCTATAAGCACCTCTGTTTTGAGCTCGGCATAACTGTGTGAGGATGTATGTGACTTTGATCTGAAGGATTGCTTCTCCCCTTCCCACTCCATTTTGTTCCATCACAATGTATCTTCCCAGGATTCAATTCATAATTTAACTAGTGCAGTGCTAAACAATTTAGTTTTGTATTTGGCATTTTTTTTTGCAAATACTTTATCTGGTTAGGAAATAATCCATATTTTGCTTTAGGAAATTAAATAAAATCTGCTGGTAGAGAGACAAGTTGAAATCTGTAGTCTAAAAATCAGAGATTTTCTTAGTCTTCTGTGTTGGAGTTGGTGTTAAAAAATTAACAATGTCATAAAACCAGTTCACCAGAGATCACCTTTTGATACGAGAATTTGTCTCTGAATTTTGTACTTACACCCTTCTAAAAAAAAAAAAGAAAAGAGGAAAAAGAAATAGTACAAGGCAGCAGTGTCTGAAATTTTTGGTGTTAAAAGTTGGGTGACTAATTTATGATATTTTTTTTCTCATTATTTGTTTCTTTTTCCCTAACAAGCTGTTTCTGTTTCCTTTGCCCCCCCTACTTCCCTACTCCAGGTGTGGCACCACCGTCTTTTGTAGCCATTAAGGCAGGAACTACACTGTACCAACTTACAACAGCAGGGGAGGCTGTTTCCTGGAACTCTGTTTTTGTGCTGATGATTCTAGCCATCCTCTCCATCCTGCCAGCTGTCTTCCAGAAGAAACTGAAACAGAAGTTTGAATAAGGATCAAACTGGACCAGAATTTCCCATACTTCATCTCAGGATCAGCACTTCTGATATTTGTATATTTGCCTTTCTATTGGATTTTAAGCAATTAAAGGAGAGGCGTGTGATTGATAAGAATGTCTTTCAATGAACACATAGCCTAAAACTGAAGGACCTGTGTTCAGAGAAGTACTGCATATAGTTTTGTAACGAAACCATCAGTGTTTTACTTTAGGAGGGTGTGCGTGTGGCCCTTGGGATGTGGGAAGTGAAAACACAGATAGAACAGTTTGCTCTGATTATATGCAGAGCAAAAATGGTCATGTAGACATAAACTACAGATAATGCTTTCTGAAACTTGCAGGAGAAAAGCCCTTAATTATTCAGTCCAATTTCATGACATTCTCTGTAGGCCTGCATGTGATTTGGTCTGAGTACGTTTCTCATCGACAATATTTCTCTTCATTTTTTGCCTTTGAGAGTTCCAAAATAATAGCCTAATATAATATAATAATGGTGCTCACTAAAGGATTTTTTTTGCAGTACTTTAACTACAGTGATATCCTCATCCTGATCGTGTACTTCTATTTATTAGTGCTGTGTGGATTTAAATACTTGAATCTACGTCCGCTTTACTAACTGGATTAACAAAGTGTCACATCATTCCTACTTGTCCTCTGTACTGGGAGAGGATATAGGAAGGGAGAGAGCAGGTTAGCATTTTTATTGTGGCTGGCTGATGATTTTGAAGTCCTAGTTAGGATTTTTTTTAATGTTGATTATTTTGCCAATATTTCACTTGCATAGATTTATCCCTCTGATTGAAGACAACGATCTTACAATTATATAAAACTTCCAGTTCTCCAGTGATTTAAAAATGTTTAACCTTAGGCAGTGTAACGTTACCACTTCTCAAGCAGTGTAACGTTACCACTTCTCAAGCAGTACAGAAAGAGGATTTTTCCATTTTCCATTGCAGCTCAGTGAACTAGAGGAAACGTCAGCTACACAAATTGGTGTAGTTCTTATTAAAGGGCTGGTTTCAAGTCATGTTCAAAGTGTCGTGGAAGAGAAGGCTCTTGTGTCAGCGTTTATAAAATGGAAAGAATGATTCCTTTGGCTGGTACGTCAGTAACTGGCAATGGACAACCAGCTGTGTTTCACTGCTAACTAGAAATACATATATTCACTTAATAAGGTACATGATACCTCCCCTTGTATGCTTATAACTGTTGTTGTTTATTGTGTTGTCCGTGGAATCCCACAAAACGAGACCCTGACCAGCAAGAAACTGGTGTGAGCTTTTAAAGTTTTATCCTGCTGAAACCAGTGCTGCTCATCTGCTTTGAGCTGGGGCCCCTGGAGTATCTTGCCAAAGTGGGGGTTGACACATGAGCGTAAGCTCCAATTGGAAGGTTTATTTGTCTGTATCCTCATGTTAACTCATCGTATGACAGGTCATTGAGATGTAAGAGAACAGCTCCAGAAATGTGATAATGTGAAAGGTACTGGTACCTTTAAAGGGTTTTGTTCTTGTAACGTTGACTGACTCCATTTCATCACAGCATTATATGTAAATATATATAGTAAATACTGTTGATATACAATTTGTCTTTTATTTAAATCTAGGCTGCACAGTAAACGGTATTTTTTACATAGGTAGATAAAGGAATTCACACCATCTTTTGCTCACGAGTTTATTGTAAGATCATTTAGTTTCAGTGATGGTTTTGTTATTTAGGATTTACTCTAAAAGTGTACTTTACTGGCATTTAAAACTGAACAGTGATCACTTTTATTGCTGCAGTTCAAATCTCAGAGGTCATCTACAGAGGGGATTTATTCCGTAGTAAACTTGAGTGTGAATTTAGCAAGTTGCGAGCAAGTGTCCCCTGGACTACCGAGTGTGAAGGTGCTGTAGATTTACAGCCTACTTTTCTGCATAGTTAATTTTTCATGTAGATGAGCTCTCAGAATAAATTACCCTACTACTTATTGTCCAGTGGCTTTTCTCAGAATTTGTCTCCTTTTCTGGTCAATAACAGATGCTGTTGTAAAATCCCTTCTGTGCTGTGTAAAGCCAATGTTTAGGTGGGACCATGGCACTAAAGAAGGAACTGAACTATGTTTCAGTGTAATGTGAATCTTGCAATCAGTTGACATTTTCACCGAGTCGTATTTCACTGTGTAGATGGGATCAGGCTACGTTACTGAAAGCCTGTTCAGTTTCAGCCATACGCTGGCTTCCCAACACAGTGGCCAAAAGCCTTAAATCATTAAAAAGGTTGAGAACAAGGTTCTTTCCTTTTGCAAAACCTTAGCTTTTTTTATTTTTTTATTTTTTATTTTATTTTTTTTTTTAACCTGTCCCTTCTGTGTTTATCTTCAGCTGCCAAGGGCCTCGGGTGTTTCCTGCCCTGTGAGGACTCCTGAGGGTTGTGAAGAGTAAGGAAGGTCTTGTGACAAAGGCAAAACTACTCTGTGCTGTGCAATACTGCACTGGCCTGCTCTTTCCTTTAGAGAATCCAGCAAGAGAGAGCTGTCAACAGTGGCTACTGTGAAACAAACTGGAAAATCAGCAAGAAGTACCTTTGTTTTTTAATTGCAAGGAATTTTGAGCTGTTAGGTGACCCGTTCCATCTTGTCCTGTGATACCTGTGTGATATCATTACTAAATGCCTCTTGCCATTTGATAATAAAACTATTATATAAACCACAAAATGTATTTTTGAGTACAGTGAAGTGTGCTGAACTTCCCACTAAGCATTATTTTCTTATTAACCTGTTTAAGAGAGATGAGTTCTTAAATGGTATTAAACTGAGTTAATTACATCTGTAGATGAGATTCATTCTGTTTCTACCTTTATTTCAGAACACACAGGTAAACCTGATTTCCTTTTCTGTCTGAAATTAATTGTTCATATACAACAGTAATTTTGAAAAGTCTTTATATTTTGCACTGGAAGGCAGTTGGGTCTAAATGGTTTTATCTCCTCAAATAGAATCATTTGTATAGTTTCCTCCTTTATTTTCCCTGTGAATTCCTGATGGAAGGCTCATGGGCTAAAATTATTATTATAGATTCGTTCACCTTCCCTCAATACTTTAAGTCTGGTTTAGGGAATTCTTTTTATGTGTTTTGCCTTGTATGGAAAACTGATGCTGAAAGCTTCCTGAAAGGTTAAGACAAAAGAAGTATAAGTTAAAAAATGAGAAGTCTTTCCTTAAAATGTTAGTGAACAAGGCTATTATGCAGAGTCAAAACATGGGTTTTGTTGTTAGGTAACTTCAAAGATTATTTTCTGTGTTGTTTCTGAGATTATCCATCATGTATAGTTTCTGTGTGAACCTAATTTTCTGGTAGTAACTAAAAATGCAGGGTGGCTTGATCTGCTTTGTGTGAGAACTGATGTGTGCTGCCTGCCTCCTTCCATGCAGTTTACTTTGGATTAAACTGAGTAACCAGCAGCGTCAACTCGACCAGGCAAGGACTGCTCAAGGACTGAAACACCCAGCAGCTACTGCAGGTACATTTTTACATATGTAAGGACTGACTGAAAGAGAAGCCTTTGTGAGAGCAGTTGCTACAGGAATGAAATTCATACCTGTAGCGTTTTGCACTAGAAATAAGTTTAAAAGCAATGAAATAGGAAACGCATTTCTGGTTTCTTAGCCACATTATTTTTCCTTTCCCTCATTCTTTCAAGTAATAACAGTAGAGTGATAGCTCTGGGAATCGTGGGGGCTAAACCACTAGGAAGCATGCCTTCTAGTCCAGTTCCTCCAGTCAAAACTAACCTTGGCACCACGAACAAATCCTGTCCCGGGAGTGCTGTGTGACTGCCTCTATTCCCTAGCAGCCACTAGAGAGCCAGTGCTCTAAAGGGCAAGTCAAACTGCCCCTCAAAATATACAGGGAACTATTTTTCATAATGTGGGACAATATTTTTTGCAAGATTACAAAAGAGGGTGTGGGTATTTCTGTGGTCGTGGTTTTTCGTTTGGTGTGTCCCCCCTCAGAAGGGTGAAAAGAATACAGGTCAAATGATGGAAAACTCCTGTCATAAATACCATGGATTTTAATATGGTGATGTTAAGAGGGAAATGAAAGAAGTTTGGACAGGTGAGCAGGATCCAGAGTGAGCTTTTCAGATTTCCTTCAAAGAGAAGTCAGTTTTTCTGACTATTTTTATGACCCATCGATGTCTTGCCATGATACATTGCTGCCTAAATCTCAGCTGGTGGCTTTATAGCTCCAGGTCACTCAGATTGAAAGAAGTTATGGCTTTTTAGTAATGGCAATTAAGATGAGTAAGAGCATAGTATGTTTACTAACATCTGTAACTCCTCTTCCCGTTCTTAAAAATACCCTACCTAGTGTAATAATCTGTGTTTCCTTGTTTTATAGTACACAAGGAAGAATCTGAGTCTGCATTATGAGAGCTAAGATCACCGACTGGTGTATAACTATGTGAGAGGCCTCATAAAAGCTCCTTTCTGTAGGTAATCTTCAAAACACAGAGGTTTCTGCTTCTGCACATCTCTAGGACTTCAGTGATATCTTTGTAGCCTTAAAAGGTTAGTAGAGTGGTTGGTAGTCTCTGGAGAGGAGTGGGAGTGCCAAGGTGGAAAATAGTTTTTAAAATTCTGCATTGGACTTAAGAACTAATGTTACGGTCACAACTCCTGATTTTTCTTTCACAGCCCTAGCCCTTGAGCAGTTGTTTCCAATAACCTGGAGTTTGCAGTGTTTACTGTAGTGGGAAGAAGAATTTCATGCTGTGAAAAAGTGTTTTGAGCGGATGACTAAATCATTCTTATGTTTTACTGTTTGTTCTGTGGTAAAATGATTTCTCACAGGGAATATCCCCAGGGTGGGGGTTGGAAGGGCAGAGCCCAGGTGGCCTGTCCCACTGCCTCTACTGAGGGAGCAGGACAGGCTGGGGGCAGCCTCAGCCAGGAGTTTGAAGTATACATACCTATATATCTAATAGAGATAGTTTACATCCTCAGTCTCCTCCACTGTTACAGGAGATTCTAAATGCTCAGTCTGAATACTGTAAAATTTTATTAAGCAGGTACAGTAAATCAGATGTTTTGATACCTGAGCCCCTTTGTGCTTAGCCTTCAAACCAGCTGTCAGACTTAACCAGTGTGTCACCCTGACTTTGTTGTGCAGTGTGCCTCGGTCTTGACATCAGTGATGAAAAGCAGGGTGTTAGCTTCTCTCTGCTTCGTGGTTGATTCTGTGGTCAAAGGGACCCTCATAATGTTATAAAGTTTTGGGGTGCTGTGGGGTACTCTTGCAGAGGTTCCTGGACTGCCTTTGCAGCCCCTGATGTGCACCAGTTTGGGAGGATGTGTGTTGGGTGATCTCTGCAGCCCATATTCCAGAAGTCCGTTGCATGAATATTACTTACACCAAACACATTGTCATTAAGCAATTACAGACAGTTTGAAATGTCCAGTTTTGCAAACTGGAGAGGCTTGCTTTACTGTTAAGGGTCACTGGTTATGTTTTGGGGGTTTAAATTTTATTTAAGAATCCAGGGTAACTAACTAAAGTCATTAGAAGACACTATAGACAGTTGGCACCCTGGCAACTGTAGCAGTCTGTGCTTTGAGCTCTGTTACCTTTTTAAGTTCAGCTCATCTGGGGAAACAGCTGCACAGAAAAAAAGGCATGTACCCGATTTCTGACTCTTTCATTTCTTTCAGCAGTTCTGAATGAAACTGTAATTTGCTGTTGGGGTTTTTTACTGCTTATTAAATAAACTCTTCCAATACTCATGATTGTGATTGTTGGCAAAATGAGTCTGAATTAACTTGTATAAGGAATAATCAAGATATGATCACATTAAATTCTGTCTTTGCTATTTTTAAAAGACTTTATTCTCTTTGCTTTAAGGCTTGAGCTTGAGTATCCCCTTTTTTTGCCATTGAAAAGCAGCATATGAATCAACAGTGATAGTCTTGCCAAAGACAATGAATCTTTTAAATCACTTCCTATTTACTAGTATCTTTGTTTCTCTGGCTAGAGAGTCGATTTCACAGTTCCACAGATTTTCCTGAACATCATAAAGAATTCTTTGAAGAACTCATAATGTAGTTCAGTGCATCGTTGCCAAAGACACCTAAGCAATTTGCCAAGTTAACTGACAAAATTGCCACATTTGGGATGTTTCCTGGTGTTGCTCAAGAAGCCAGACTGATGAAAAGTGCTGGCCTTTGAATTAGGTGTCACAGATGCCGCTCGTGGTCACTAGGCGGGAGTATTTCAGGAATGAAATAAGGGGGTGGGTGAGACAAGATGGAAAAGCGACAGTGATTGACTAAGTGGGAGGAGAAAGCGTTAGCTGTTTGGGTGCTTCTACTGGATGGCTAGGCTGCAAGCTGGCCCGGAAAGCTGGGAATTTATCTGACAAAGTGTGAATGAGCTTTTCACAGCGAAAGCTGTGGTGACTGTGGATTAACCTTTTGTTGATTCTGGTTCATGCAGTTCCTCCCTTCTTGTTCCTTTCTTGTAGCAATTCAAAGCAAATCTGAATTGCTTAGTCTGAGACTTTTTTAGAAAAATATTTCTTGTCCCCTTACCCTGTTGCGTAGCAAGGCATCTGTGCATTTAAATATTGCTGCTCAACAGTGTTTCTGGCAGCCCTCTGCTCACTTAGGGGCCCATCTAGCTTTACTGGCTAAATCTTCTACCTGCACGGTTACTGCTGGAACAGTTTTAAGTGTAAGGAATAACAATTTATTTCCCAATTTTACTCTTGACCAAAAAAACTGAGAAACCCTGCCAGTATCTGCAGTTTCCCTAGACTTTCTTACAGGTCCTTCTGAGACCCTCAGGCTATGACTTTTGTTTATAAGAGTTACACTACGCTTCAGGCTTACTCAAGTGTACCACGTGCTGAATACATTGTCCTTTGCCACATCAAAAGCAGACTGAGTAGCAAAATGTGCAAAAAAAAAAAAAAAAAAAAAGGCTAGATAACATAGTGGAACAAGAGCAACCCCATCGAGCTAGTTCTGTTCTCCATTGCAATCTTCTACAAACCACCAGACGGGCTGAATGTAACCTAAATAGATGTGCTTACTGTAGAGTGAGCTTTCACTCTAATGTTGCTCCTCATTATCTTGCTGTCTTTATTGAAATCTCTCTCGCGGGTTCACTAGTGGTTTAAAATCAAACTGTCTGAATTGTCAGTCAAATCTAAGCCATACTTTCATTCATGGATCACCCCTGGTGTAGCCCATACAGTCCTAATCGAGTGAAGACTGGCAGCGCCAGTGCTTCTCACCATTGTTCCTATGTCCCAGGAGGAGGGACAAGCTTTCCACACTTCCCTGGGCACAATGGCCTGACAGCTTGGTTATTGTGCTGCAAAAGGCTGTAGATAGTTGACGGTGAAGCCTCAGACCTGCAGCTGTCTCTAGTGCCCACAAAGAACCCGCCATGTTTTGGCAATGTAAACTCAAGTAGGTGAAGTTTGAAGTGCTTGATAGCACGTTGTTAGCAGGCTCAGGGATTCAGCCTTGGGGAGGCAACCCTAACTGTGTGCAGTTTAGGATTGTAATAATCCTAGAAGACTGAAAAGCTTTAATTTCTCCTAAGCCTTATCAAGACAGGGAAGGATTCTGATGTGAAAGCCCCAATTAGAGAAGCGAGTGAGCAGAGGAGCTGCTTATAAATCTAAGTCCACTCCACAGAGGCTACCCCAGGTCCAGTATGGTCAAGGGAAGGAAGGGCTGTCAGCTCTGAGCATGGGTGTGTGGTCACCAGCCCCTCAGCTGTTTGGTTTGAGCTGTTCATGTTCTTACACCCCCTTTCCCCCGTGGTTGGTTTCTGTTCTGTGCTGGGCCAGAGGTGGGGCGGTGGGTTTCACGCAGCAGTGCAAGCCCAACTTCTGCCGGACTCGTCTGTTGTCTGTGATGTTGACACAGAGAGAAAAAAAAACCAATCCCAAACAGAAGACCGTGGGGAAAGCACTTCCCCTGCGCCTGCCCTCTCTCCGCTACCACCTCAGCCCGTCCCCGCGCCGCGGCAGCAGCCTCGGGGGAGCGGGGCCGAACGCGCGGGTGACGGGGGAAAGCCTGAGCCCAGAGGTGCCGCCGCTGTCGGCGCCTTCCCGCCTCGTCCCGGCTGCAGGGGCAGCCAGGGCCGAGAAGCTCTGTGCCCCCCGCCCCCGGCAGCATGACGTCACCGGCCAGGCACAGCGCGCAGGCGCAACACTGCGGCTCCCGGCCCGGCCCCCCCCCCCGCCGGAACCGCTGGGGGCTGTACCCACAATGCCGCGCGGCGCTGCCCGCTCCGCTCCGTCATGGAGGCGGCGGGCGCAGCTGGCGCAGCTGGCGCGGCCCCGCCGCCCGCCGCCGCTCGGCCTCGCACCCCCTGAGCCCCGCTCACCCCTCGGGCTCCAGCATGAGCGGCGGCAGCGGGGGCGGCTCTTCGGCACCCGGCCGCTTCGCCGACTACTTCGTGATCTGCGGGCTGGACACCGAGACCGGGCTGGAGCCGGACGAGCTCTCCGGTGAGTGGCCGCGGGGCCGGAGGGCGGCGGCCGCTGACGGTGGGCTCGGCGGCGGGACGGCAGGTCCGAAGGCTGGGGGGACCAGGGGGAGGCCCAGCCTCGAACCCCGGCTGCCGTCTCGGGCGGCCCCCGGGGCACAGCGGGGAGAACCGGAGGGAGCCGCCGGCTCCCCCCGCCCCGGGGTCGGTGTCGCTGCCCCGGGGGCTTGACGCGCAGAAGCGGCCGGCCGTGCGCAGACGTGTATTTGCAGAGGGCTGCCGAACTTCTCCCGAAACCCGATGAAGTGCCGCTTTTAACCGGCCTCTTGGCCGCCAAGGCTGCGCGGTGGCGGGTACCACTGCAGGTCCTCGCTGGCCGAGCGGGGATCGGCTGCGCTTTGCTCGGAGCTTGGCTGCGGTTACCGACTCCTGGGGAGGCTCTGGGAGGTTTGAAACGCGCAAGTAATCGGAATGAATCAGATTTGGAGAGAAGGCAAGGAGCGTTTGCCTGCTCTGTATTGGGTTTTATTGTAGAGCAGGGTAAGAATACTCTTCCAGCAGTATCTGAAAAGAAACTGGCTTAGGAGGTGGTCACTCTGTGGATACCAAATCCACAGCTAAACCACACCGATCTATCCCATGGCCCTGTGTCAGGCCTATGTTTTTTAAGGTTAAAAATCTGTCTGTTGTTTTAACAGCACCTTGTTTTAGCTTTTGTTTCACGGTACCGGCTTCAGTTAAATTATATTGTTGATTGGCATTTGTTCGGAAAGATACAGGGATGAAAACCTGACCTAACATCAGTACTGAGTTTGTGTATTTCAGCTCCCCACAGGACCCATGATATGTTCCTTACTTTTTTTTCCCCCCTCTAATTTGTTTGCTTTTATAAGATGTCGTGAGGGTTTTCTGGCATCATTGTATTTAAACCTTCCCCTCCCACCACCACTAGATAAACACTTGTTTCTTGTAGAGGGAAATTTGTGTTATTAGAACTTGCTTCTTATGCTGAACCCTTCTAAACTTTGGCTATGACGGAAACTGACTTTTTTTTTTTTTTTAATGGCTTCAAATGAAATCTCTCATTTGTTCCTCAAGCTGAGCAGCAGCATCTTACCCTAAAAGAAATCGTGTTTGTCTAACGTTGAAATAACTCTAGACTACAGTTTGAGACTTGAAGAGTGAGCGCAGCACGATGGTCTGCTCTATAATGCACGTTAATTTACAGCATCAATTTAATTTAAGAAATATGCTACAATTTCCTTGAAGGACATGAGAAGTTCTACAGGTATTTCTTGATTAAATCACAAGTCAACAAAGTTTCTAGATTGCAACCAGTTTCTGCTGTAAATTTTCTTACTCCTTTACTATCTACCCATTTGTGTATGGTGCAAAGCACACTTGGTAATACTTTCTGATCTTAATAGCAACATGAATAACTCTCCTCGCAAATTTAAACCCAGCAATGTATTACTTTTAGCCAACTATCTGATAGTAAACAGGCAGGTATCAGTGCCTTCTTAAAAAATAATCTGCCTCAGTGCACAGGTCTGAAGGCTGCAGCCTGATGTTCCTGCTGTGTTTGCTTTCCCAGTCAAGGGCTACATCTCTAGTACGTAATACTGTAGCACGCAGTGTACCTTGGGCTCTGCCCCTCCACCGTGATGCCATCAGTGGTGCTGCTTGTGACAAGGTGTGGGGCTCGGGGACAGGGAAGGGGTTTTAGGGTTTATTGAGGAGGCTGACTTTTGTGTGATTTGAGGATAAGGGTTTAAAGAGAGGGGAGGAAACAAGGGGAAGGAGGATGGATTTATGATGGTGTCTCAGCACAGGAGCTAGCTGGAATGCCGGTGCGTGTTCTTGAGTTTGTTGTGGCGTTAATAATGCATGATTGTGTGACTGATAATGCTTTCAAATTGGGTCTTAGCTTATAGCCTCCTCCAATGTCCGCTGATAGAAATGGAAAGGGCCTCTGTTGATTTCAGTGGGTTCTGGCTAAAGCTTTGAAACACTTTGTACTTTCTGCAAGGCTTTCTTGTTCAAATGAAAGGGTTATTGTTCACTGGTTTTTTTGGTTTGTTTTTTTTTTTTTTTTCCTCTCCTTCTTATTCCTGTGCTGCAAACTAGATTCTGAATCCTTGTACTGTTGAAACAATTTGCTTCATAAGTGTCCATTGTTGGGAGAGAGGTGCTGGTGGGTGCAGGGGTGGGGAGCGGGATGCTCCCCCAGCACGGTGAAGCTGGGCACAGCGCTTCTCTCCAGGGCTTTCCTGCGTCAGGGCTGCCGGAGTTCAGCCTGGCATGATGTCATCGCTACCCCACCGCCGCAGGGAGCTGGCGGTCGCTGCCGGGGCCTCTGGGGATGCTGCCGGCAGACTTTGTTCTCACCAAGCTAATGAAACGGTGTGTTTTAGGTTTTCAACCTTAATATTGATGATGCAGCGTTTCCTGCAGACTTATGAATGAAGCCTGAGATTGTGAATTGATGCTCGGTGTGGTACTGTTCTGTAGCAATACTGATGATGCGCAGTCTAGGTGATGTGCTTGAAGAGACAGCTCCGGGCCTGTTTTCCCTTTTTTGTGTTGGAAAGTTATGAAACAGCCCAGCTGTAATGTTTTCTCCTGAAAAAATTGACTGAGTGATAGAAAATATACAGTATATGTATATATGTTTGTATTAATTTAGAGAGCAATACTGTGGTTAAGACTTTGTAGTTATATGGGTTAAAGAGAGCGCGTTCTCCATTGCTGGGGCTTTTTTACCCTCAAATTCAAGTGATCTGATTATCCTTTATTTTGATTTGTTCCCACTGGGTGACCTGTTAAAACAGATGAAAAGAATTTACTAGGTGAGAGTAAACCAAAACAAACAAAATCAAGAAATCTTAAGCTTCGTGCAGTGTCAGTTGCTGAGCTGGAGAAGAGAGGAGCTGAGGTGCATTTGCACATTTCCAGATGGTGTTGATGTGCCAGAAGTGATTTCAGAAATACTCAGTCTGCAGAGGTCTGTTACAGCTTTAGTTTCCTTCATAGAGAAAATCACAGATGGTTGAGGTTGGAAGGGGCCTCTGGAGGTTGTCAGGTCCAGCCCCTCTGCTGAAGCAGGGCCACCTAGATCCAATTGCCTGGGGCTATGTCTAATTGATTTTTGAGTATCTCCGAGGGTGGAGACTCCACAACCTCCCTGGGCAACCTGTACCAGTGCTCAGTCACCCTCACAGTGGGAAAAGTGTTTCCTCACCCCTAGATGGAACCTCCTGTGTGTGTGTGTGCCCGTTGCCTCTGATCCTGTCACAGGGCACTACTGAAAAGGCTTTGGCTCCCTCCTCTTTTCACCCCCTCTTCAGATACTTAAATACATTGATAAGGTTGCCCCCTGAGACTTCTCTTCTGTAGGTTAAACAGTCCCAGCTCTCTCAGGCTTTCCTCGTATGAGAGATGCTCCAGTCCCTTCATCATCTGGGCTGTCTGTGCTATGTCCATGTCTGTCTCGTACTGAGGAGGGCAGAACTGGGCAAAGTACTCCAAGTGTGGCCTCACCAGTGCTGAGTAGAGGGCAAGGATCCCCTCTCTTGGCCTGCTGGCAATGCAGGTCAAAAACTAGTATTTGCCTTCTCTGGGACAAGGGCATGTTGCTGGCTCACAGTCAACTTGGTGTCCACCAGGAAATGATGAAATACATCAACCCAAAATCCTCTATGTGTAATATAACATCATAATGCTGCAAAGTTATGACAGGATTTCTTAATTTAGGTTGTATGACTGTGTCTTGGAAGGGTAACGAGAGTGAAGTTGTGCCTTATCTCATCTTTCAGCTGGAGTCCCTTGTCCAGTCAGTTAGTTAGGCGTGATCTGAATGATGGTGGAAATACTTGCACTATACGGAACTGTTGGAGTTTTTCTTCTGTGTTCTTTCTCTTCCTCAGCTGCAGCATGTTAGTTTTTAACACTGGCTTGTTAATGGAGTTTGTTCTTATGGGGTGGCAAAACAAAGGATTGGTTTGCCATTGCACTGCGTGGAATTGTAAACTGGGAGTTGCTATTGCAAAATATGGGACTCGGACCCAAATATCTGGACACTGAATTCTAATCTAAAATTTTCTGCTGCACATTTCTAAGTAGTCTCAAATGTCACATCATAAGGATGATAATAGTTCTTTCAGAAAGAAGTCCTACAAAGGAGAAATAGGGTAGAAGGAAAAAAAAAAAGCTTATTATCCATGAAGAAAAGATTGATTTAATAATACAATTGGTATTAGAAAGTCTTGCCCTAGATGACTGAGGTCAGTGACCAGCCTGTCACCTGTATTTCTTTCTGTGTTTCTTCCTAATCTGAGCTATTCTCTTTTAAGGCTTCATCCAAAAATTAATTTATTTAGTAGATAGACTTGTGTTCCTATTGCCAAGGTCCTTAACCATGGTGCTTTGAGTTGTCCATCTGATCACGGGCTTCAGCCTTCCAGGAGGATGAAAATGAGTGTTAGGTGAAGGCCAGGTATCCAGGAAACACCCTTCCTGGAGACACTCTTCAAGTGCCTTTCCAGAATCCATATTAGATCTCCTTTTATCCCAGTGTATGATGTGATACCATTTTAATTCTCCTTCACCTCTAATACTTGTTCTGTATTTTGTTTTCAATGTGTCGAGGCACGATCTGTCTGCGTGTGTAGATTAGGTAGCGTAACAGGACTGATTGCCAATGGGTCATCTCTATGCTGGCACAGTAGCCACTTAGCTCTGGAATGTAAGATTCTAAAGGCAGATGATACCTGGTGTACAGTATTCATCTAACTCCACTCAAAATAAATCTGTCAAACTGATATGAAGGCAAGTATTTCTCCTCAGCAGTAAAACAGAAATGTTATCTCTCCTTATCCCTCTGTCTGTAATTGAACTGTTTGTTATTTTTCTATTTTGTTTGTTTCAGACTTAAAATGCTACTTCAGGTTTTGCCTTTTGGTGGGGGCATTCTGTACGAATAGAAACTTTTAAAACTGGGTATGGTGAAAGTGAAGGCATTTGTCACATATAAACCAAGAAATTGCTTAGTATTTGAGAACTGGGGCAGTGTCTCCTTTGTGGTAGTCCATGTAGTAATGCTGGTAGCAGTACCTGTGTTAGTTTCCAAGTTCAACAGACTCAGAGTTGCAGGCTTTTATTTTGCCTCAAATGTATTTTTAAAGGGAAAAGAGGAGGAGTAAGAAGTGCAAGCTTAATTTAAATTAGCAGATAAAATTTTCTGAGTGACATTTATCCTGTCCTGTGTTTTGCTCTTTTGGGCATTTTTATCTTGGAACGAAGACCTGGCGTTTGGGGTTGGAGCCAGCTGTGATTCTTGCAGTGAAGCTCTTCTGCAATACTGTTTATTCCTTGGGTAAATAGCATGAGTAAATTTCTCTCTTTGCTATGGTGGTCGTACCAACACTTGCTGCAGAAGTGAATTGCATTGGTGGGAGCCATTGTTTGATTCTCCAAAGGCTGAAGTGTTCTGTGATTTGGGGGTTTTGGTTTTCGTTTGGGTTGGTTTTTTTCCTCTTCCTGTCTGTCCATAATATAGGTTGTATTGGTGCAAGCTTCCCACAGTTCCCCAATTGTGTGCCTCTTCCCCTGGGGATTCATTCTGAGACCAAGAAGGAGCTGTTTCAGTTTCTTTGCTCCTCTGAGATTGTTAACCAAGGTGCTAACTCAGTGGGGGGCCTCTCCAGGAGCACCAAGGCTGAGACCACACACTGTTCTCACATAGGCCATTGTGGACAGGCAGTAGGTAGCAACAACTTTTGGCTGGACTTAGGCTGGCACATGTGAAACATTTTAATCTGGATAATAGTTTATTCCACTCCTCCCTACCCCCTCTATCTTTTCCCAAGAAGCTGGAGCTGTTTGCCATGTTTGAGTGCCAAAAGGATCTTTTGTCTCTTTGGGAACTGAGGCAGACGTGCTAGGGTAGCTGATATGTAGAATAAAGAAGAGGAGAGCTGATGTAAGGGGGAAGCAGCTGTACTTTGCTGAACTACGTTTGAAGCCACAGTTTTTTGGGTGGTGCTTCCATAATGCTGATCTTGTCCTTATCATATTTTTATTTTGGGTTACACCAAGCTGTTTGCTTTACAGAATCATCCCCTCAAAGCCCCTGAAACTCTTCCACGTTGCAGTATTCAGTTAAAAATCTGGCTTATTTGGAAGGCTCTTGGGTAAGGTGTAGGGAGGAGAAAGATTACAGGTTCTTGATTTGAGAATAAAGATGTTACGATGTTGTCTAAATAAGTAAAGTTTACAAGTCTGACTTCTGAAACCTTTTAAAAAAGCCATAGGAATTTAACCTTACTAAAGCAAGGTGTGGAAAGATGGGTTGATTTGGCTTATTGTTCCTTTGTTGGGTTTTTTTGATGTTTTGTTTTCTTTGCAGTTTCTCTTGCAAGAGAGAAACTACACAAAAGACCGTCTTAAGTGGATTGTATGGGATATACTGGCAAATAATAGAACACTTCTTTGTTTTGTTTTGTTTTCCTAAACCTTCAAATTGTTCATCCTGTGGTTAGAAAACAGTACAACTGCTGTTACCAGCCTTTTGACTTAGTGATGTCTTCTTGAGTGCTCTTGGTTGTGGCTTCTCAGACTTCTCTTTTGAATTCCCTCTAAGCTGCAGGCCTCTGTAGCAGAAAAATGCACATGAAGTGACAATGTCAGAAGCAATTACTTACTGATGTGTGTTTTGTGCAGTCATTATTCTCTCTGAATCTCTTTGACAACCCTTTCAGATTTGTGGTTTGTAGTCAGATTGGCAAACTAGAACGTTAACCCTGGGAGGCTTAAAATATTATTGCCCAGAAGAATTATTAAGCATTCCAGCACGAACTGATGACTGATGAAGAATTTACTTGGAGTGTTTCTGTTTCTTAGTCTTTTCAGGAAAATGCTACTTTGCTTATGGTTTGATGGGCAAGACACCTTTACCATGAGCCATCGTCTTTATGACTTTGAATAAAGAGGTGATATGGAGCTGTAAGTGGTTAACTCAGGCCTGTGACTTGTGTTTTCAGGACTGAATGGAAGTATTGGACTTTGTTCTTCCTGTTCTAATCAGATTTTTATATTGAAAATTCTTTTTTTTCTTTTTTTACCAAATGTAAATCATGCCTTGTGGAGAAGAAAGGTAAGCTTCATATGGTACATGTAAAAGGAAGAAAACTCAGAAGTAATTGGTGAGAGAATAAGGAAGGGTATAGTCAGAGCTGAGATAAACTTCAGAGACTGCATATATGTTGACCAAACTGTCAGCACATCTCATGAATTTTCTGGTATTAGAAATCACTTTTATTTTTAAAATATTAAAAAACAAACAAACAAAACACAACAAACCCACAAACCACAAAAACATCAAGCAATTGATGACTTTCTTACAGGGCATTTTTTGGGGGGGGGGTGGCAGAGTTACTCATTAAAGCAGGTTACTGCAAAACACTATTTTCAAAGGTTAGATAAAGTCCTGGACAGGACTTGTGTTGTGAGATGGTTGTAGAGCTGAACTTTCTGTATTTTGCTGACCTCTGTATGTCATTGGAACCTTCTTGAAAGACTTCATCTGTATTTTTAAAATACAGCTTTCCTCTTCAATGCAAAATCTCAGTGGTATCCCAGAAGAGTAGAAACATTTGGTTAAAGGACTGGAGGGATGCTTTGATAATGTTTGGTCCTTGAGCTTTTACACAGCCGTGTCTCCAAGAGCACTCAGAGCTGGAGTCGGCGGGCAGTGGGAGCACAAGAAGTAAGGACATGTAACCAAATGGGACGCGTGACAGCAAGAGAGCCCCAGTGGCTCGGGAGGGCTGCCTGGGATGGGCTGTGCTTCTCTTTGCTCAGGCTTTCCTGAAGTGGTCTCACTGGGTTTGCCAGTCTCAGATGGGTGTGAGGAGAACAGCTGATTTCTCTATTAAACGTGCTTATGCTTGTTTCTGGTTGATGTTTCTAGTACGTGTAGAAGGATTGCATTCTGTTCTGAAGATAAGACATCCTTTTCCTTTCTTAGTATTTTCTGTTGCCCATATTTCAGATCTATTGTGGAATAGAAACAGCTTCTGCTCCCGCCCCAGCCCCTGTGGCTGAGAACACGCCCGTGAGTGCAATTTTGAGCACCGCTTCTGTTGTTTGGTTGGAAACAGACCTAAATATCTTTCTGTGTGTCTTTTTGCTGGGGCTATAGCAGAAAGGTAGCCTAGTAGAACAATTCTGGTTTTATAAACATTTCCTTGAAAATTTCTGTCAGGCAGTCTTGATTAAAATACATTGTATCCATCTGCAAAAAGTGTTAGGATGCTTTTAAAGATGCAAGCAGAGGGCTGCTTTGGGGGTTTTCTTTTGGTTTTCTCTTTTTTTTTTTTTTTCTTTAAAAAGCTGCCTTTGATTCCTAATGGCTTCTTCTGCCACTTCTCTGTTCTACCTCTTCCCATCTTCCTTGACCAGGTACCAGCAAATCAAAACAAAACCTTTTGGTTTCCTGACCTTACAGCATGTAGATGTCCTCAGATGTTTTTCTTTGGGGCTTTAAATCATTGTTGCAGCATTTGAAACTATTGCAGAGAGTGTGTGGCCATCTGTTTTATCAGCTAGATGAATGCTGAAACTGGAATGATGAATGGGTAGCCAGTAACTCCGAAGCTTTCCTTTGCCATGGCAGGTTTGGGAGAGTTTATGCTGTTGTAGCAATGCATAATCAAGGGATTATTTCTGTCCAGTGGAGTTTACACTAAATATCCAGTTAATGAAAGGAACTTGTTTTTGTTTCGGTTCACGGTGAGGTTCCTCGTGGTACAATTCTTGAAACATTACAATTACTGAATTCTGGAAAGCAGAAGAAAACACGATCTGCTACGCTTGACAGATTAGGGTTAATTTGTCTCCTTGTCCTTCTCACCTTTTTAGTGCCTGCAGTGGGAAGAATTGTATTGTTCCTTGAATGTTCCTATTTGCCCTGTACATCCCTCCAACATTCCCGTTTGCTGTATGCTGAAGGGAATGTGTTCCCATGGGAACAACTTTTACAGACAGGGGATGGCACTCCACCCAACATACCTTTTGGTTGCACTTAAGATAGACACCTAAGTCAGACACAGCAGCGTGTCTGTAACGGGTACTTACACCTTTGTTTTAGAAAGGCAGACCGTGGACTTCCTTTGCCTTTGAGCTCTTTAGGCAGGGAAAGTGCAACACTAACTTGAAGGAGGAAATTTTTAGAGGAGGTTCCAGATGTGAAAATCTGTTGCAAATCCAGTGGAATTGGATTGGCCCCAAGAGACAGTGATTGAACCCCCTGACTGAGCAGCAGCAGCAGATGAGACCCCCTAACAGTGGCACTGCAGTAAAAAGAAAGTGATTCTGCAGATTTTCTTGTACAGATTACCTCCCTGATCCACTTAAACTGTTCCAAGTCCCAGTCACGAATCAACTGGTCTGGCCACCAGTTCAGCTTGCACTGTGCCGGGTGCTTTTGCTGACGGGTGGAAGGGGAGATAGAAGTGCAGAACAGAGAGTTTATGTGTCTCAGGATAAAAGGGAATAATTCTTTTTTGTGTATACACAAGGAAGAGGTTTGCTGGGGAAGGGAGTCCTCTCTAATGAGAACTACGTGCAGCTCTGCTTAAAGAGGAGGAACTGGAAGGAAGGAAACAAGTCATAATCTGAAGGCATTTGTCCATTGATGGAGTAGCTGTTTGCTTACAGATTTGGCAGCTGCAGCTTTTCTTGAATCATGGTTTTTATTCCAAGAATTATTGTTTAATGAATTTCTTACCCTGGTCTGCCAAGCTCTGGATGTCTGTTTCCTGCGTTGTATGGGTTGGGGTTTTTTTTTTTTGCTGTTATATATAGTTTAGTATTTGTTAAAGGAGGAATCGGAGAAACTTACTGTTTTGTTTTTAAAATGAAATCTCTTCCTCTTTTGTTGAGAATTCAAAATGTCATCTTTTTCACTTACAGTAAATCCATGTTTCAGTTGAAGCTTGTAATTGTTTTTATATTAGGGCGGAGGTCATAAGGCATTGAAGCTGCAAGTTCAACCTAACCATTTTTCTTACTACTGTGTTGGGAAGACTTTTATTTTTTTGTGTGTGTGTCTGTCTTTCTTTCCTCTGAGGAGGAATACAGAGGCAATGAATCAGATTTTTCTCTGGGTAAATCATGAGAGCTCTTTTTATTCCCCCTCAAAGCTGAGGAAAGCTTGGCAGAGTGTTTTGCGGGTTACTGAGTGGAAGAATGCTTTAGCTCCTTCTAGGTTCTGTAACTTATTTTTTTTCCTCCTTATAATCTTGTACAAAAGTGGTATCCATTGATAACAGATATTTTCAGGCAGCTGCTTCCAAAGCAATGCTGTCCTGCGCAGACTCAGTAAGTACAGTGGAGTGGTTAGTTCAAATGTAGGATACATGGAGTGTATGCGTTAGCTGTTCTAATGTGCTTGTAATTAGGAAGTCCAAATTACAAACCTGTAGGCCAGCATCATTTAAGGTGGTATAAATCATGTTTAATTTAGAAATAATAAGTCCATCAGGCCATTTACAGAGAAATAATGTCTGAAGACCTCTTTATTTTAACCGGAGTCAATAAGGAAAGTAATTTCTAGCCATAACTTCTGCTAAAGCAGAGGGACTTTATGAAAAGCATGATCTGGTGGTAGCAGTCCTTTGATAGTTGTTAAGTGTGGGAACTTGTACTCACTCTGAAACTTGTGGGATACATCATATTTTTATCAGATCATCTTCTGACGTCTTCATTATCTCAGTTTAAGAGTAAAACTTTGTCCGCTTTTGCCGATGAGCTTGTCTCCTGTGTTTGTTAAACCTGCTTTTGTCTCCGGTGTTTTTATTAAAACCATTTCGATTAGTACTGAATTAATCAGCTGCCTAATTCTCACAGAGACAGATCTTGAAGCCCTGAGTTGGTTTTGCCTGCTGGAGATGTGCTGCAGTTGGTATTTTGCTGGAGCAGGGTGTTTCTATTTGAAACTTCTTCCAGATAATACATTTGGAAATAGTGCTTTTTGATAGAAGCAAATACTGTTTGTGGACTATTTTTTTTTTTTCCCTTGGTTGTTGTTGGATATCTAGTGAAAAGCACTAGCTACTTAGTGAGGGAAGTGTAGGGGAATCCTAGGTGAGGGACTCTTCCGGTGCTCAAGTTCTCTTTAGCTGTAATGGCAGGAAAACAGAGTGACCAATGTGCCCTAGTTGCACAGATCACCTTTCTGTTCCTGGGTTGAACTTTCCAGGTGTTGTTGGCGAGCTGTCACTTGAGATTCCTTGCCCTATCAGTAGCTTTGGAAGCCAGCATTGCCTAGTCTGATGGTCCAAATGGTTTGCTACATTACAAGTGTGAAGGCTCTTATAAAAAGAGATAGCTAAAGATGGAAGATGTGCTGCTGTGAAGAGAAAAGGAGCATCACACGTGGAAGTAAACATGACAACTGTGATGTTAGAGCAGAGAGTCTCTAGAAAAGAATCATAGAATCACAGAATGGCAGGGGTTGGGAGTGACCTCTGGAGATCATCAAGTCCAACCCCCCCTGCCAGAGCAGGGTCACCCAGGGCAGCCCACACAGCAACAGATCCAGGCAGGGCTTGAAAGTCTCCGAGCAGGAGACTCCACAGCCTCTCTGGGCAGCCTGGGCCAGTCTCTGTCACTCCCAGAGAGAAGTTTTTCCTCATGTTGAGGTGGAACTTCCAGTGTTTTACCTTGTGATTATTACCTCTCATCCTATCACCTGACAAGAGCCTGGCCCCTTCTACTTGACACCCACTTTTCAGATATTTGTAAACATTTCCCTCTCAGGCTTCTCTCTTCCAGGCTAAAAAGCCTCAGCTCTCTCAGCCTTTCCTCCTCAGAGAGATGTTCCACTCCCTTCATCATCCTCATAGCCTCCTTTAGACTCTCTCCAGTACTTCTCTGTCCCTCTTGAACTGGGGAGCCCAGAACTGAGCACAGCTCTTCCAGGGAGGCGTGCAAGTGTTGCCTTATGGTTCTGCCTCGATCAGGACTCAGTGGGTTTCCAGAAATCAATTTCAGTCCTTTCATTAAAATACAGACAGATTAAAAAATTTTAAGTGCACATTTAACAGAACTTGTCTGTGGAGGAGGTAGAGCAAGGCTGCTTAAAATACATAGGCATCCATTTGGTGTTGGGTTTTTTAATTGGAGGGGAAGAGCAACATCATGTATCTTGCAATATTAATAATCCTAATGAGAAAGTCTTTGAGTCACAGATTTCCCCTTTAATTCCAAAGGCTGCGTGACTTTGCACTTAGGTGATCCCAGTGACAGTGGTGTGTGGTTGCCAAGTTCAGGAGAAAATGTGGCCTTCAGATATTTTCTTCCTTATACGTGTGTGGAAGAAAAACCCAAAACCACCAGGAACAAAAAACCTTAGTAAATGTCCGAGTGTTTTCCTCAATTATCTCTAAGTTGACGTTACATCACCTGCACAGATGTAAATATAGAAAATAGTAGGTGTGTTAAAACTCCTGACTTACAGAGAACTGTCTTTACTTGAGTGTATGTTTGTGCCAGTAAATAGAGATGTGGCATTTTGTCCATTTTTCTTTCTCTTTCTGGGAGATTGGAAGTTTCTTTAAATGCTTATTTTAATTTTTGAGGTTGTTTTTAGCTCTTCTGGAAGTGCTGTTATGTTTTCTGTTGTTCCCCAAGATGGTTATATGTCAGTGAGGTTGTGTTCTGGTTTTTTCCTAATTATCCCTCTCCATATACATGTTTCATATTTTCCCAAATATGCCCTTTTTTTTTTTTACCCCCTCTTTAAACAATGATATTATTGAACAAAATAATCAATAATGTAATTCAGTGGCTTCTTATGAAAATCAGCCGAGCTGTTGATTTTTCAGACAAAGGGGAAAAAACAATCCCTCCTTTAATTTCAATGCTAAAAACCAGAGGATTGACAAAACAGATGTGAATATTTTGGGTATTGTGAGACCTGACCTAGGTACTGGTTCAGGATAAGTTTCCTGTTGGAGGTAGTGTTCAAAAAAAGACATGGTTCAAAAAAAAAAAAATCCAGTTGTATGACTTCTCAGTTGCTAAAGGACTTCTTAAGCCTTCCACGGAAGCAAAGTTTTATTTGATGTCGTGTTTAAGTTCTTTATTGTCTATAGGCAGCGCTACAACTGTCTCTGCGTATGGCCACTTTGTGGAAATAAATATACAAACCAAGGATTCTAAATTGGCTTCGAAACTGACCTTTAGATATTACTCTAAAGTCCAGAACAACCCCAGCCAATTCTGAAATCACTCTGCATTGCCATATAATTGCTGCACGTAGGAAACCCAGTGAGGAGTTGGAGTGTGTTTTCTCTTTTGCAGGTGTGGCTGAAATAGTTTGAGTTATTTAAAGTTTTTATGATTTCATGCAATTGTGCCTGATTGTTAGTGCAGCTGTCAACAGCTGCATGCTCATTTAGCTAATTGCATTCTAGTAAGATCGTTTAGCTTATTTTAAGACGCGCGGTTTTGTGCATTTTTGTTTATTTTTTATTTAGAAGATTGACTGCAGCGAGTTCTGTGCTCTCACAATGAACAATCATTGCTCTAGAGGAAATTGGAGAGCTTATGAACAAGACTCTATCAGCCAGTCTCGTGTGTGGGTAGCATCTGCAAAAAGTTAGACCACGCTACTTAAACTCATCGAGTTCTAAAGGCCTTGAAATGCTCTTGTCCTTGGGGTTGGTTTCATCATCTGCTCCTTGCAGTTTTATAGTTTAACATGTAAAAGTTTTGTTTAACTAGCAACTAATCCCTATTGCCACATGAGCATGCTGGGGGTGCATACAGGAACGAAGAGCTTCTGTTGCATACTGATCATCTGCTTCAAGAAACACGTACCCTCCAGGTCAGGCTCGATGGGGCTCTGAGCAGCCTGCCCTAGGCAGAGATGTCCCTGCTTGTGTAGGGAGGTTGGACCAGATGACCTCTGGAGGTCCCTTCCAGCCAAAAACATTCTATTCCGTGAAACGAGAGAGTTAGATAAAGGTGTTTATGTATAAAAAGCTGACTTGGAGAGCAGACCACCTCTGCATGCCGATTCCATATAAAACACTTGTATGCTTTTTACGCTTGTTAGCTACGTAATTGCGGTGAACAGTATGAAATTGATAATGCAGTGTTGTTTTTATTTGTTATATAGCTTTATGCCAGTATATACAGGCCTCTAAAACCCGAGACGGTGCCAGCTGTTTCATTTCAAGTGCAACAGAAGGTAAAGGAAAAAGCGTGGGGGAAAATAGCACGCAATTTTTTGTTCTTCTTGTACCCTATCTTCACGGGCATTTCCGTGGCTCTTAATCTTCTAACTTTCTAGACTCTCTCTTCACAGCTAATTTCTTGTAATAGATGGTGGATACCTTTTTTTTTTTTTTTTTCCCCCCCTAAGTCTCAAAGAAGAAATTAAACGATGCCACTTGAATGTCTACCTTAAACTTGCATCATCTTTGCATCTCCTCTATTTATGCTTTTCTTCAGTACCAGAACTCCACCGAAACTGAAGCTTTAGTTACGCTTCAGCAAAAACCTGAAATATCTGAAGAGTAGCTGAGAGAATTGCTGTCGTGACTGACCACAGTCTCAAGATAGTCACGCTTAAAGAAAAGCACAGATACTTCATGGCGTAGAAATGCGACAGTCCTAATCTTTGCTAATATCTGCAGTCTGATTATGTACTAATTGCCTTGCATTTTCCGTTTCTCTTAAAAGGGGTGTGTGCTTAATTCACTTATCCTCTCATCTACCTGCTGATGTCCTGTTTTTTGGCCTTGTTTCAGCTTGAAAAGAGAGTAAAATATTTACTTCTTTATTTTCCTTTCACCTGCAGGGGAAAACTTTGAACAAACCCCGTTAAGACGCACATTTAAATCCAAAGTTCTTGCTCGCTATCCTGAGAATGTTGAATGGAACCCCTTTGACCAGGATGCAGTGGGAATGGTCAGTATCAATGAATGGCTTTTTTTTTTTTTCTTTTTGTTAAAGACAAAACCCTACCTTAACCATCGAAAGCATACGGCTGTGTTTTCTTTGACAAAAAAAGTGTGAAGTCTATTGTAGATCAGAAATAATCATAAATTTCTCAATTGTACAGGCTCAGAAGGTTTTTTCACTTAATTGGAATAATTTTTTAAAGGAAATTGAGTTAAAACTTGTAAGTGATAAATCCCTAGGAGAGGGTATTTTTTTGTTCTTTTACAACTTTTTTGTTACATTTGAGAGAATTGGTAGAGAAATAAATTAGTCTGCAATTATTGAGTTTCCTTTATGCATTATTCTTCTGTCTAATGGAATGTGGGGTGGTTTAGATAAAATACAGTACCTTGTCAGGTTTCTCTCTTTATTGACCAAAATACTTTCTCTGAGTTTGAATTCTGGTATTTTGGTAACAAAATGGTTGTGAGTTTCAACAGAAAGAGCATTACATTAATATGTTCCTTCAGCTTATCTGATTTAGATTCATGTTACTGTATTGTACAGAGATGTAACACATCATAGAACTGAAAGTGAAATGTGATGGCAGTTGGGGAGCTCTACATTATTTTCACTGCTGTTTCTGGAGACAAGGGGAGAGAAACGTGTTTTAATGGCTATTATCTCCTTTCCTCACTTCTTTTTTTTGTAGCTGTGTATGCCTAAAGGGCTTGCTTTCAAGACACAAGCAGATTGCCGAGAACCTCAGTTCCACTCTTTTATTATTACTCGTGAAGATGGCTCGCGGACATTTGGATTTTCTCTCACGTTTTTTGAGGAAGTTACTAGCAAACAGATCTGCAGTGCAATGCAGACCCTGTACCACATGCACAACGCCGAGTATGACATCCTTCATACTCCACCCACAAGTGACAAAGATAACTGCAGTGGCACTGGAGACTGCAATGGCACTTCTGTTTCAAAGCTACAGCGGTTTAACTCCTATGACATCAGCAGAGACACTCTCTATGTCTCCAAGTGCATTTGTCTGATTACTCCAATGTCCTTCATGAAAGCTTGTAAGAAAGTGCTAGAACAACTTCACCAAGCGGTGACTTCACCTCAGCCACCACCTCTACCTTTAGAAAGCTACATCTACAATATTCTCTATGAAGTTCCTCTTCCTCCAGCAGGAAGGTCATTAAAATTTTCAGGTGTTTATGGACCAATTATCTGCCAGAGGCCAAGCACTAGTGAACTACCATTATTTGATTTTCCAGTTCAAGAAGTTTTTGAGTTGCTTGGAGTAGAAAACGTGGTTCAACTCTTTACCTGTGCGCTCTTGGAATTTCAGATACTGCTTTATTCACAGCGTGAGTACTTGGGTTGTGTTTTCTTGATCTTTTAGTTGGACTGGGAGAAGTTCTCTTGGTTTCTTGACTTTTTAAGACCCGTGCAAACAACAGACTAGCCGAGTTGAAGCGGCTCGTACAGCTGGGCTGATCTACACACAGCTTTTAATGTAAAGAAAAGAAGTGGAATTGCAAAGAGGGTGTTGCTTTTTAGACACCTAAACGTAAAACTTGGGGCTTTTGCTTAATCCATGGTATTCAGGGACTGTGGGCTCTAGAAATGTTGTGTGGTTGGATAGAGTAGTGTACGTTCTCCTGTGTTCCTCTCCAGCTACTTAGCTCTATTTCCTCCTCTCTCTGCTGAACTATCCCTGCATTTTGAGAAGATACATAAATTATATATGGTTCTGAGGAACACTTTCTGATCAAAATAGAATTTTCTCCTTGAGTACCCAGAGTCACATTTTAGTTGTTACTTTTAAATAAAGCTACTTGAAAAAAAAAACCCCATGTTTTATTTAACTGAATTGAAATAAATAAAGGCGTGTTAAGGCTTCGAGGCAGTTATTGCTGAAGTCACCTAGAGAAAGCTTGCTTTAAAGAGGATAGGCAGCAATGAAGCTGAGGTAGCATCTGCTTATCAATTACTAAGTAATGTGGTAGTGGTATCTATTTCCTGTGTTGAATTTTGTGAATACTAGGTTTCTTACTCTGCATCCTGTTACTCTAACACAAAGTATGTGGAGTTATGCCAGAAGATAATTTTTTCCTCCTTCTTTTTTCTTAAGTTTCTATTTATTTTTTTTTCCCCCAAGCTGTCTAATGTTAGTCCAGATCCACCCATCCCTAACAGCGTGGTTTAAAGTGGACTGCATTTTGAACACCATTCTATAGTAACGGTGAAGAAGCCAGAAGACCCCAATAAAAATCCAGTAGTCGTCCATGGTGTTACTGAAATCTGTTTTCAATATTTTCTTCTATTGAATGAAACGTGTAGAATGCAAATAGTAACTATTTATAAAATATGACCTGCAGTTATTAGCAACATTCTTTTATTAGCACAGAATACAGATGTTAGTGTATTGAGATGAGTGCATAGACTAAAGCCAAAGAGGAATTTTGGGTGTATTTCAAGGTGATTAAAAGTGTCTTAACAGCAGCAGGCTGCTGTGTCACAGTTGTTGCATTGGATGAACCCTGTTAACTACCAGAGAAAAACAATACAGTCGTTCTAGCACAGTCAAAAAAACCTTAGTGTACTTCATAGTGGTTACTCTCCTGGATTTAAAAAGCAAATTGCTGTGGTTGTTATTCAGAGAAAGCTGAGAAATATTTGCCTAGCAGGCAGATTTCTTTTGTAGCTTCTCCAGAAACGGATTAGGCATTTGCATGTTTGAGATTTAGGGAGAGCTTGTTTCTGTGGATATCCGTGTCCCACCAGTGGAAGGTTCAAGCACAGCTCCTCCACCTGAAGCAGGGTGCAGCCCAGTTGGCCCGCGGCGGTGCCGGAGATGGCCTGGGGCGGAGGAGTGAGCGACTGGCCGGTTGGAAGCAGCGTGTGCCTGGCCACGTTGGAGCAGGGCTTCCCCGTGGCTTTGCTGGCCCTCCTGTCAGAAATGCTCTTTCCTCCTGGGCTGGAGCTCAGCTCGCTTCTGGACTAGTCTTCTGTATTCTGGCTTGTCTTTCCAAGCAATATTAATGCCTTTGACTTCTTTTCTTGGACACTTCCCAAGGGTCTGATCAGCGCCTAATTGAAGAAGCTTAAAATAGCTCCGGAGCGCTCGAGTTTCTCGCTTGCATGCGCAGGCGGACGGAATGCAAAGGGGTCCAGGCAGCTGGAGGCCTGTGGGCCTGGCTCATCATGCCACTTTCTGTCCACTGTTCCCCAACTTCACCCCAAGCTGTGGTTGAGTTGGGCTGGGAGGCACCTTATGGCCATGTCTTGTTTCTCTCTATCAAGTTTTCACCTATGCTTCTGGCTGAGAAGTCTTCTTGCAGTAGCAAAAAAGAGTTGTTTGCTGACTTTTGGCCCTCAGCTTTGGTGAGCTAGCAGTGGCAGTGCTTCCATGGTGATACTACCCATAGTTCTTTGAAATGTAGCTTCTCTTAAGTGCTTTCTGAGGGATCTAATCTCAGACACTTGGGTTTTTACCTGCTTTTCTTTTTTTTCTTAAACCACCCCATTGGCACAGTTTGCTAATACTCAGAAGACTTTCCGAGCTCCTGGCGAGTTCCTGTCAGAAGGCACTGCGCTCTGCTGGCATCTCCAGTGGGCAGGCTGAAGGCTCTTTTCTGATACTCACGTGCTTTATTTTTGTATTACCTGAGATGGGAGCGTGAAGTATTTGGGAGTTGCAGGAAGTCAGCTTTTTCTTCCAATAACTTCTGGTTTTGTGATCTCTAACCGTGATATTCTGGTTTCTTCTACGTGGCAGTGAATGAGAAACTAGTTTTAGTAAAGTGATTGCTTGTTTTGCTTCAGAGGATGGTATCAGTAAGGAAAGGAAACTTCTGACCGATGTTCTGATTGTGCCTTTACTTACTGCTTTACTTGTTTTGCTCTGTTCCAGTTCGTTTAGGTTTTTGTGGAATTCTTGTTCTGTGTGTTTGTTTGCTTGTTGGTTTTGTGTTTTTGTTGGTTTTGGTTGTTTCTTTTTTTTAAACTGGACAATGCCCCTAATAAATTCTGCTCTTTCTTGTGTGTGGTTGACTAACATCTGCTTTTTGCTGTTTGTAAACCAGGGAATATTGAATAGAGATACAGTTGATGGTGCACTCCATTCTAAGTGGATTCATAAATTGCTTGAACTTTTGTAAGGGCACGCTCAACTTCTTGCACATGCAGCACTGTGAGGTCTAGGTTGTCCTTCAGAATGTAAATCTTAATTTGGTTTTTTTTTTTTCTTTAATGTCCTTTGGGCTTGTTAAATCTCTTGATGCTCAAGCCTGTAACGGTTGAGGGGGTTGGGATCACTTCTTGTTCTCCTAGATCAGATGAGATTGCAATATTCATGATTGAATTCAGAGTAGTGATTTATTCAGATACTGTTTTAAATCCAGAACAGTACATGTCAGGACCAGAGGGTTTGCTTGTAACATTTACTGTTTGTTAGGTTTTCTGTGTTTTGTTTTGTTTTGTTTTTTTAATTGGTTTTGGTTTGGATGTGTCTTCTTTTTTTGTTGTTTGTTTGTTTGTTTGTTTTTTAAACAAGTGTAAAACCAAACCCCAAAACTCTTGAAGGCCTTTGCTGCCAGATGCAATCCTTTTTGGAACAAATTATTTAGCATCTTAAAGTTGCAGTTGGTCCTTGGAATAGGAGTAACTTCACCTGGCAGTGAATTTGTTTTGCTTTAAGATTCATTTGGCTTGTTTCTGACTTTATGGTTCTGAAAACCCTTCTTTTGTCCTCTGTATTGGTACAGCCGGTGTGATTTGGATCAGTGTAAGCCAAATGTAGGGAATGCATGCCTTGGTTTGATTGTCCTCTTGAGAGAGTTGTCTATTTGGACAAGTGTTAGAGGAATGCAGGTGACTGTAAGACAGGAATCTGCAGCTGCTCCTAGTGCTGAGGAGCAGTGGTGAGGAGGCAGTGGTGCTGGAGACCTTTGGTAGGACCCTCTCACCAGATTACCCTGTGGGAGCTGGTTTGCACTCCTGTAATTTCTGTTGCTCTGGAAGCTGTGAAATGGATTTAGTCCTTATCTCTGCAGAGCACCTAAAGCTCTTCAGAAAAGGGTGCGCGGAGTTAAGACAGCTGTGAAATCTGCTTGGAGGAGATTTTTCTAAACAGCCCAAAACAATGGAAGGAGAAATGTAAAGCACTTCTGCCACAGGCTGTGATCTTGAATGGTTTTTATTTGCTGGGTATTTGCTGTCTGCTGCCATTTTTAAGTACAAATAAAGGTAGGTGTTTTTCTGCTTTGCTTTTGAATCGCTCCTCCTCAGCTTTGTTTTGCTTGCTTAAAATGATGCTTACTCTGGAGATTTAAAGTATTAGTTTTATTTCTTTGCACTATTAGCCCTGTGTTGCCCAGTTCTGATTTCTTAGACAGGAGTTTTTCTTCTTATGATCCAGACTTAGGAAACTTGCTGCTTGGTGCAGGCACATTCAACCAGCCTGTCAGACACAGATGTGAACATAAATAGGAAGTACTTTGACCCACTGCTTCTCCTAACCACAGTTTGTTCTTGCTGCAGTTACAGGTTTTTTGAAGTGAAAGGTCCAATTAAAGAAATGTATCTCTTCTCTAATGAGGCTGGCGTACCAAATACCTATGCTCACTAAATTTTGTTGAAAAATGTTTCTTTTACACCATGCTTTCTGGTATGAATAGATTAGCCTAAAGCTAGCTCTCCAGGCAGGGCTTTAGACTGGTGGCTCAGCTGCACTGCATGCTAGCTGTCTAGAGGGACTGCTTGTCTTTTTCTCCTTCGGTTCCCCTCAGGTGAACGAGAAGCTTAATCCTGGCAAATAGCCCATGGAATCACAGAATGCCTTGGTTTGGAAGTGACCTCTAAAGGTCATCTAATCCAACCCCCAACAGTGAGCAGGGACAGCCTCACCTACATCAGGCTGCTCAGAGCCTCATCACCTTGAATGTCTCCAGGGATGGGGCCTCCACCACCTCCCTGCCTGGGCAACCTGTTGCAGTGCTCTGCTGCCCTCATAGTAAAGAACTTCTAACATCCAATCTAAATCTACCCTGCTCTAAGTTTAAAGCTGTTGGCCTTCATCCTGTCACTACAGGCCCTTGGAAACAGTCCCTCCCCAGCTTTCCTGCAGGTCCCCTTCAGACACTGGTAGGCTGCAGTGAGGTATCCCCAGAGCCTTCTCTTCACCAGGCTGAACAACCCCAACTCTCTCAGCCTGTCCTTGTATAAGAGGTGCTTCAGCCATCTGATCATCTTTGTGACCCTCCTCTGGACCTGCTCCATCAGGTCCATGTCCTCCTTGTGCTGGGTGTTCCAGGGCTGGATACCTAGTCCAGGTGAGGCCTCACCAGAGTAGAGTGGAGTGACAGAATCACCTCTGTCATCTTTCTGGTTTATCCATATCCTTCCTGACATATCCAAACTCATCTCTGGTAGTGCTCCATCACTGTAGGGGCAGCTCGCTGCCTTAAAGCAGCAATATGGAGGTCGCACGTGGAATGGAAACTACTTGACATAGACAAGAGTATTTCAATGTGATGAAGTGGGAAGATTAGAAGGAAAAAAATATTCTGGAGTGTGATCATATAATGGCTGTAAATTTGGCCAAGTCAGAGAATTTCTCTAGGCACTTGATAGATTTCTCTCTGGTAGAATGTGAGAATGGAGAGGAGGAATCATGGCTCTTACAGCTGCCACCTTCTTCACATCCCGCTTCTCTCTTTCCAGTCTCAAGACCCCTCAATTCTTTTTTTTTTTCTTGGATTTACTTGCTTTGTACAGATCAATAAAAAATGTCTAGATATACTGGATGTAGATAAATGTAATGTAGGTATGTAAATACCATTAGTATAAGGGATAATGCATTCTACTTAGAGCAATTGCTTAGAACAACAAATCATCCTTTTTCTGTGTTCTTAAGTGGCTGTGTTTAAAAAGTAATAGATTTCCTTGCAGAGTGGCAAGTCGTGATACTTGTGACTGTCGTGGCACTGGTGATGCGTTGTGTTCTTCCTACCAGTCTTGTACAATACAAGGCCCAAAGACTGTGTCATTTGCACCAGAATAAGCATGTTCTGGTTTGAAAAATAAGAGCAAGACCACTACTGAAGTGCTTCTTCCCTCCTTTAATTTTCTTGTTGTTACTATTTTTCAGTCTTATGCAATGTTTTGGTACTAGAAGTGACCTGCTTTCTTATTTTCTTTTTTTAGACCCCCAAAATTCCATACCCTCTCAGATAGGTATAACTTTAACTAAAATAACCCAAAGGCTTTCTTAAGTTTGCAGGCTTCTAGCCTTTGTCCTTGCCTTTTGCCAGCAGCTCCCGACGTGTGTAAATCCTGCAAAACAGAGTCGTTACTTGCAGGCTGCAGCCTTCTGGGCCGAATAGTTGGGAATGGCTTAAGCCATGTGGATATCCAGGATCAGGGAGCTGCATTTGCAAATAACTCAGTTGCAGGAGGTAGCAGCTGAGTGGATAGATATTCTGAATTATTGACGTTACTTTATAATTAATTTGAAAGCCTAATGGTAAAGTTAGCTTAATGACAGAGGGAGAAGTTGCATTTAAATTAGCCAGTAGGATTAGACAGGGGGGTTTTGTGTTGTAGGAAAACACTGTTTCTATTCTGAGACTTGTTCTTTCAAATAAACAAGCTGAACAGGAACCAGCTGGAATGCTTGTCTATCTGTGGCTACATTTAAAGCTCCTTTTAAAGCTGAAGAAAATAGGGTATGTAATGGATTCTTCTTCCCAAAGCTTATCATTAATTCATCACTTCTTTGCAGTCAGGCTGTGATTAAAGCTGCAGACCAGTAAGTAATTCTGTAGGCAGAAACTGGTGTCCAGGCAGAATAGGAGAGTGCTGCTGGTGATGCTCATTGATGGTTGCCTAAGGTGTTTCAGTCCAAGAAAGCTTTTGGCAAAAACTTCAAACTGTTTAAGCTATTCTTGCTTGTTTTCATTGAAGGCTCCTTTGGTCACAGTAGATGTGAAGCGGTGACAAGTAGCTCTGTGCAGTAGCCTTTTCCACCAGCAAAGCTTGACCTGAAAAGAAAAATCAAAAGCCTAGATTGCAGCACTGACTGATGCTAGCAAAACCTGTTTTTAGTTCCTCTTGGGCTGTGGGACTTTTTGCACCCCCCAAACTACGCAACTTTGCCTTCCTAGTATTCGTGATTAATTTTGTTTGAACTGAGTTTCTTGTCCCTCTGTTTTCTGCTATCTGGAGACAGAGTGGAGGATGGCTAAAGGAGAGAATTAAAGTGTTAGAAAGTGCACAGTTAAGCTCATTTTTCTCCAAAGTGCTTCTTTAGAGCTAATGTTAATTTTGCAGTTTTTAATCTGCTCTCTAGGGAATCATGTGCAACAGCTTGAGAAACCTCAACACCTGAACTTGTGCCTTCAAGTGTCTTCCAATGTCACAGTGTCTGTAGTTTTATAAACACGTTAGGAGAAAGACACACATACCCCACGCCCTGGCACACGTATGAAGGATGTTGATTGTTTCCATTCCTTCTACTCTCTCGACTTTCCTGACTGGAATTGGATATTGTTGCAGCACCATGAAAAAGGCCTCCTGTGTTTCCAGTATGTGCTATGTTTATAGCTTGACTAAAGGTAGGAATTGTCCTGGTCTCGTGACTTGAGCCTGGCAGCTCGAAAGCTGTCTGAATGTTTCAGCAGTTGTATTACACCACATGCTCTGAGTTCATCTGGTGTAGCCTCCTCCTTTACGGTGCATAGATATGAAAACAGTTCAACGTGATTCTGTAGTATAAAAGAGGAGGGTGAGGTGTTGACCCAGCCTACTGCCATGTTAACTGCTCTACCACCAGCTGCTGAAGAACAAGATCTTTTGGTACGTGTGTTGTAGAGGTGCATTGAGCCCTGCTGTTAAATTCCAGGAGGAGAGGAGTTGTTGTTACACTAAACTGGGGCTTTGGTCATACATTGTGGAGGATGAACGAAGCTGATCCTTTTGATTTTCTAGCAGTTATTTCAGTCACACTGTTGGGTTGGCTGCTATACAGCATGCTCTATAGACATTTAAACACTCGTTTAGAAAATGTTTATCTGAGAGATACCAGATGCCTTGGGTTTCATCCAAGGCTTCCATAGAAAGCCATAAGCACAAAGAAAAGAAATGATTTCTAGTGTGTTTCTTAGCCACTTGCAGTACTGCTTCCATACTCAAACTGGTGTTCCTGGTAACACTGGTATAGGTGGCAGAAGGTGACTTAATGAATGCTAAGACTCAGTTTGCTCATTTCCATCTGACTTGTCGAATGACCTACTTTGCATTGAGCTCTCTTTGTTGTTTCAGCAAAATGCTCTTGAGTGTGCAAGTCTGGGCTTTCATTAAGATGCTGCTCGGCTAGCAGTGGGTTTTGTGGTTTCTGTTTTAAAGCAAGCTCTCCTTTCTTTAACTGAAATTCATTTCTTTAAAAATGTTGGTGAAAGAAATTATTTTTCTCTTGATCTCTTCCAGATTATCAGAGACTGATGACTGTGGCAGAGACCATCACAGCGCTAATGTTTCCATTTCAGTGGCAGCATGTGTATGTTCCTATCCTCCCAGCATCCCTCCTTCATTTTCTAGATGCTCCTGTCCCTTACCTCATGGGTTTGCACTCTAATGGGCTGGATGACAGGTCTAAGCTGGAACTTCCTCAAGAGGTGAGAGGAGCTCGTCTCGATTGATTAAATATTGTGCACGATTATGAGGGGAGTGAGAAATGAGGAAAAGCACTAATGCCAACTGGAACAGTCACTGGGGAGTTCTTGCTGGCCCTGCTTTGGGAAAGCTTTATTTTTTTTTTTTTGGAGGTGCTGGAGAAAATCTGGTGAAATAGATAAATACATCCCTGTTAGGGAAATTGTATCCTCTGATAAAATGAAGCTGTATTGATGCAGTGGGATTACAGAAAGAGCATCTTTATGCTGCAAAACTTAGCCCTATAGTGCTAGGAAATGCCAGAAGGTTCATTTGCAGACATTCATGGTGGGAATTCACCAACCGTGGCCAAAAGGCCGTGCGGTTGCTTCTGCATGGTGCGTGACTGGCTTCTGCACCCTGCTGTCCTGGTTCCTGGCAGCATGGGACTAGGCTGGGTTTCTTTCTCCTGCTTTTCTGAGCTGGGATTGGCTTATGTGGACCCAGCCTGTCAGGTGTCTGCACCAAAACAGGTTTTCTTCTGGAATGTGTACTTCAGTCTGCAGCAAAATGTCAGCACATACTTGAGCAAACTGCTGCTGGCTGGGATAGTGCTCAGGAGATCCTGCCTCGTAGCGAGGCTCTGTTAGCACCAGACACAGTATAAAGCAGCAGTAAACAGTCTGTAAGGGTTCTGCAGCTCATACACGGGGCTGGGACTGTGCTCAAACTGCTTAGAGGTTGTTTTTCTTTACTTCATCCCACTGTTCACAAATATTCTTTTAAGGAACAGACCAAGAGAGTTTTAAGAGGTGGTTGTGATGCTCAGGGGGCCAAGAATGGTTGGGCACTACCTGAGGTAGCAAAGGAAATGTCTACAGGATCCAGTAACCACCTGTGGGAAGCATGTCAGGTCGCTGGTGTCTGGCTGGCTGGGGAGGCTGTTCTGTCAGTCCATCAGAATGACTTCTCTCATCAACTGCCATTTATTTGCCTTTGTATATAGAAAGTGCAGTGTTGTAGTATCATCTGGCTGCTGTGGAAGCTGGACACCTCTATCAGGTAGCCCTGTAGGAAGCAAGTGCTTGCAGAATTCCTAGCTGCAGAACACCCCAGCTCTGGCTCCTGTCAGTCTGCTCACTTGCAGGTGGAATTCTGTGGAGGAGGGACTGAGTAGACATGGGAAACACCGGTAGGATTCTCTGATCTCGGCCATTTTCTCTGGTTGTCTGTTTTCTTCTGTTTTCACTGACGTTGGTGGGAAAGCAGAAGAGTGGCAGGTAGAGGGTTGGTGGTGGGTTTTATTTTCAATATAGGCAGTGCTGCAACATAGCTTGACACAAAAAAAAAAACACCCCAAAACCTGCTTAAAAAGAGCTGTGTGAAATTGAGGACAAGATATTTTTGTGAACCTCCAGTCTGGTCACCATGCCAACATTGCTCTTTTTTTCAAATCCATATGCTGATAGTTTTCATTTGTTTTTCCTGGCAAGTTTAAAGAAAAATTGCTCTTCAAACTGTGTTCTTTTTTTTTTTTTTTTTTCTATGAAAATGAAAGTATTTAGTCTCTTGATTTTTCTTGTCTCTTTTTTACACTGGCACAATTAATAACAGAGCAGCGTATGCTCTTGCCACAAAAACAGCCTACTGCTTTGGTTTACTACGGTTTTACAAAGTTTTGGATGTACTGACAGGCCTAATTAATATGGTTGGTACACTTCTTAGAGAGAATAGCTGGTGAAGTAAAATGCATGTGTGGATATGCATGTTAATATGCACCATGGATGTATTATAACAAGCTTCTAAAAGACTGTCTTTCCTATTGCAAACAATTTCCTCATTCACTAGAATACTTTAAACAAATATTTTAATTTCAAAGAAGTATTTCAGTTATTTAAAAGGTAAATGGTTTTGAAGAGCTTCATCAACTTTGGAGGTTTAAAGTAAGGTAGGTAATCTATTTTTAAATATTGAAATCAAGCTAGTGTTAAAATAAAACCTGGCACCTCTGTTTTAATTTTGTTTTAGAAATAGCCTTTTATGAAGGTGGAGGAGTAGGTTTTATTTATTTATTTATTGATAGTATCTTAAAGATCAGAATTGGAGGACAAGGGATGGGAGGACACAAAGGACCGAGATAGGTGATGGAGCTTGCTGCAGGACTTGTCCTTCTGAAGCTTCAGCTTTGCTCTTTTTTCCTCTCTTTTATTTGAAAAGTGAATTCCTAAAGCTTTGTACATGAGGGGTATGACTTAGTCTGAGAAATCCCCTTGGTAGTCACTGTTAAGTAAGGTTTCTTGTGAACTGTTCTAGTCCTTAGCGTTGCAGGCTGAGAGTGTAGCTGTGGCATGGAAACGGACCTGAATGTGTGCTGGAGACTTGAAAGATGACTAGAAGTTATCCCATACCAATAGATTTGCTTATCCAAGAGACGAAGTAGAATGGGAAAAGAACAGGAGCTCACTATTGTTGAGATTTCCATTGTAGAGGGTTTACTTAAAAACAAACAAAACAAAAACCACCACCAAAAAAAAACCCGAACCCAACAACAAAACAACCAAAAAAACCCCAAAACACCCAAGCCAAAAACCCCCAACACAAAAACCTGCTGTTGCAAGTAGTAAGTGTACCATTTAAAAAATGTAAAGCAGAATTCCCAGTGCATACTGGTCTCACTAAGTGAAACTATTTGTCAGTATCAATATTTCTGATACTAATAATTGAATCCCTCAGCTTTAATATAGTTAGAGCTGCCAATTACAGGTTCATCTCAAAACTACTTTGCTTTACCTCAGGCTTTCAGATACTCTTCCCTTAAAGAGCCAGAAAAGCTCTACACTTAATTCCTGACAGAATCTGGCAAGGAACGTGCATCAAATGTGGTGTTGTAGAACAGCAGAAGAGGTCGTATGGATTCTGTTGTTTGTACTCCAATAAAGACAAATTTATCATCAATAACAAAAGGAACATTAATATTAAACATAGCTTAACTCTAAAGTTTGGAATGTATATGATCCTTTATGAAATCATCAGGACTCCTTGATTGGAGTTTTATAATGAAGTTTTAGACTAATTTGTCTTGCCCAGAGTGTTTCAGGTTAATGTATGTGAAAACACTGTCCTAACCGAGTCGGGTTTGCTTTGAGTCTTGCACACTCAAGCCATAATGATTGGTTTTGTTTGCTCGTGGTAGCAATCTCCTCTGTTTTGGTCATTTTTAGTGCTTTAAGGGAATGCTTTACCATGGGAGCTGATGCTTTGTCAGATGATTATTAAAATCTTCAGCACAATAACTGCATTAGTACAAAAATCAGACTGTAGCCTGTCCCTTGGGTGCATCAGAAAACAGTGCCTGATGGAGAACTTGTTGAAGTTCACCAATGACTTGAAGACCTGACTCTGTGACTCAGTAGAATTGTAGAAAATTGAACACTCTTGTGGCCAGGAAGGCAAATAGTGTCCTGGGGGGCATAAAGGAGAGTGTGGCCAGCCAGGTTCTCCTCCCCTTCTACTCTGCACTAGTGAGACCACATCTGGAGTATCGTGTTCAGTTCTGGGCTCCCCAGTTCAAGAGGGACAGGGAAATACTGGAGAGAGTCCAACAGAGGCTACAAAGATTCTGAAGGGACTGGAACATCTCTCTGAGGAGGAAAGGCTGAGAGCCCTGGGGCTGTTCAGCCTGGAGAAGAGAAGCCTGAGAGGGGATCTTAGGAATGCTCACAAATATCTGCAGGGTGGGGGGCAAGCAGAAGGGGCCAGGCTCTGTTCAGTGGTGCCTTGTGGATAGCACAGGAGGTGATGGTCACAAACTGGAATGCAGGAATTTCCACCTCAACGTGAGGAGAAACTTCTTTGCTGGGTGAGTGACAGAGCCTGGCCCAGGCTGCCCAGAGAGGCTGTGGAGTCTCCTGCTCTGGAGACTTTCAAGCCCTGCCTGGATCTGTTGCTGTGTGGGCTGCCCTGGGTGACCCTGCTCTGGCAGGGGGGTTGGACTCGCTGATCTCCAGAGGTCCCTTCCAACCCCTCCCACTCTATGACTCAAAGCTCACTGTAGAATGGAGTTTCTTGTATGTGTCAGGGGTACCGTGCACTTAGAATGAAGCCTGTTCTTACATGGATTGCTGCTTTGCTGAGGGCTCTTTGTGCATGAGTGTCCTTGTGGTTCCAGCGATCAGAGCCTTGTAAGGAACCCAGAAGAGAAGGGTGGGGTATGGGAGGAGTGGTGCTAGAATAAGGGGCTGCAGAACTCGGAGAGGAAGAACACGTCGCTGTTTGAAACGTTGCTGGCAGAAGTGTGGTTTGTTTATCAGTACCATTGATCAAAAGCAGTGGTTAAACTAGCTTGCAGATCATGAACCCAGCAAGTGCTAAAGTAAGACTATTTTTGTGTGTGTGTGTGTCTTTGAATTTCCTTATAAAGAAACTTTTGCTGTGCTATAGCAATATACTTTTACCAAGCAATTTAATGCCACTGGATTTGCATGTACATCTCACCACTCTGTATGGTGGAAACTGAAATTGTTTTGTGTGAAAATAAGCAATGCTGAGTCTTCCAGCACTGGTTAAATCAAACAAAAGTATGATCTCAATAAAAAGAAGCTTGGCTTTAATGAAGTGATCCCAAAGCTCTTGGGAAAAGCTTTTTATTTTAGAAAAGTTGAAAGATTTTAAAAGCTAAAATCCATTTCTCTGCTAATATAAGGCAGATATATACTCTCAGTATTTTTCTTTCAACCCATAAAAAGATGTTATTCACCATTAAATCCTAACACTTTCTCTGGGCTTTTATTTTTGTATGTTGTTTTAGAAGGTAAGAAAGATCTCCCGAAAAGCTTGTATTTTTTTTTTTTTTTTCCTTGATGCCAAGACATTTAGACCAGGCTGACCAAGACAATGATTTTGAAAGCTGATCTCTGCTTTGTGTGCATTCCAGGCTATCTGCTGGTGTGATAGATCCTTGATAACAGTGCAAATCTACTGTCAGACTTCAGTGTTGTGTTTTTCTGTACTTCACTGTTAAACAACCACTTGAGTTAAATCCAGGTTTCTGAAAGCTGCAGCTGGGAGTCGTTCTCAGTCAGAAACTGGGTTGGTGTGAAGAAGGGTAGTGCTGAGAATACATGCAGAAGGTCCCTGTTTGCCTACAGGAATGGCACAGGAGCATCCTTTAGAATTCAGGGCTGCTGTAAACACACTGTCCCCTTGTCCAGCCGAGTGTGTATAAATTTGCATATCCCTGTTTTCTGCCTGTTTTGTGAAGGGGGTGGTTATTTGCAAGGTTGGGAGCTAATGCACCAGGGTGATACATGTTTTTCAGTGCAATTCAAGCAGAAGCCTTAACTCGGAACCACGTTTCAATCTGACTGTCTAGGAGGGGGTGTGAAAACCTGGATGTGACGTGTATACTTGGAGCACAGAGAGTTCAAGTAGTGGTAATTGTGCTATCAGAGCCGACCCCGTTCTAAATTGCTGCAGGCATCCATTTGCATACTATGTTATTAGGAACTAATGTTGGAAATAAGGCATATTTTCTCTTTAGGATGTCAGTAGGGTGGGGAGCTTACTCATTATTAGGGAATGTTTGTTCCTCCCTAGACGTCCTTTTGGCAGAACCTAAATAATTTCCTTCCATGTTTTTGAAGAGAGCTGAAAGGAAGGATATGGGATTGATGCAGGTCTTGGGAGATCTGTGCAGGAGATTGGCCCTTATTGTACTTGAGGTCAAACTCAAGAATTGCAATTGTCCTCTGGCTTCAGAATCAATGGGTGTAGTCCAGACCTCACTGAGCCATGGAAAATTGTGCTGTTGACCTCCGGGGAGCTTTGGCATCAGCTACGTGAGCATTGACCTGCTTGCATCCACACTTCTGAGGTTTGTAAGACTTTCACCTGGACGCTCTGTTATTTGTGATGATGAAAGTTTATAGAAAAGACCAGGTTATCAACAAGAGTGGCACCCTTGTTCTTTAGTAGAGCGTCCCAGGAGGACATTTTATTGTGTGTTGACGTCATGTGTCTTCTCTTGTAACAATCTGATATTAAAGTAGTGTTTGAGGTTTTCTTGAGGTCAGAAAACCAATACCTCAGCACCAAATAAAGAGTATTTGACTGCTCTAGAGACATGAAATACCAAGCAACCCTAAGGATGCCCTTTCGACTAGACCTCTATTTACACGCGCTACTATCTCATCTTTATATCTTTTTAATTTTGTATATCTAAAGTGATGATCAATTTGTCCACAGAGGTTTGCATACAGAGCTGTCAGCTCTTCAAAGCTCACTCGCTGTGCTGCCTTCAGAACTAAAACTTTGTAATTGAAGAACTCCTTTGTTTCCTGCTTTGTGTAGTGGCCCAGTTCCTATCATGCAATGTGAGTCCTTTTCATGGCCGTGATTTCATAAAAAACAAGTGCCATTTAAATTCTCTTGATCTTTTTAAGGGAGGGGACCCCCCTGTCCTTACTGATGCTCTGTTCTGTTGGATGTACAGTGTAGCAGCACTGTGAGACTTACTGTTTTGGTGTCTGTTACTGGCAGTTTATTTACTTGGGCCTTAATTTTTTACAGAAGATGTTGGTTTGGTACCTTGTGAAGTGAGATGTCTTGGCCATTTCTGCTCCCTGGGGGACATGGCCTTTACAGAAGTGCTTATGCAGTTCTTGAGGATGAATGACCTCAGTCTCCTTAAGTTAAGAGAGTCTAAAGCCATCTACTGAATCTCCTTTGCTTGTGCTGCTCTAGGTAGTCCACTACCTTAGGGGTTATTAACCAGGCACTGAGTAAGTGGAGAGTGTCCCCTAAATATTCTTTATGCTCTTTAGAGTGTTGCTGCACATTAGTATTTTATTTATCTATTTATTTTTTAATGCTTCTGTATAGGGCAAATTCTGGGAGATGTGATAGTAAGTTGCATGATGAGAGATCATCCTTAGTGGCTTGTGTGTTTAAACAATATATGTTGCTCTTAAATAAAATCTCTACAGAAGGGATGTTTAATTGTTGAACAATTAGCTGGATGAGACCAGATACTTAAAAGGAATTTTAGCAAGCATTAAATACAGCATATTCTTCATGGACAAGAAGCTTATTTTCAATGTGAAGATGACAATCTCTACGTTGGTAAGGTTAATATTTGGGTACTTTTTAGTCAAGCACTTTTTAGGTATAGCTAAATTTAACCAAGAGTGAGGATTTCTGCAGAATTTGTACTAAAGGTGAGATAATGCAAAAAAAGAAGGCAAGTGGAATGGCATCAGTTAGAGTTTTAAAGGGAAGTAGTACAATTAAAGTGTTTAAAGAGTTTCTTAGTGAGCCTGCTTACAGTGTTCCTAAGAAGTATCAGCTGACTTTTGACTTCTAATCATCACACAACCACATGTATGGGGAGGGTCTTGAAGTTCCTAAATTTAGATGCTTGCTTGAAAGCTGGGAGTTCTTGGGTACATGCTGTCCCTTTGGGTTGAATGGCTCTCTGCAGGAGAGGCAGATGCACTCTGCTTGGGTCCCCAGCCTGCCTAGGTAGACACACAGCACCCGCTGTGTTTGGGCAATGTTGGCTCTGGGGAAATCTGAACAGTGACACCAGCCCTACTTTTAAAAAAAAACAACCCTTTTTCTAGGGTGCACCAGAAGCTCTTTCAGAATCAAGGCCTTAGTTCTGTTCATTGGCCTTGGATTCTTTGGCAACACTCAATTCAATCTGTGATTTAATTTACAGTAAAGGATTTCTAATAAGAGCTACTAAGCTGATAATTTTATATGAATTCCTTTGAGCGTAAGAAATCAATCCCGATGTTAAAATCCATCAGGAAATGGAGACCTGGGATTCTTCTGCTTAGCTTTGTAACTATGGGTGATACTGTAGCAGAGCATAAAATGGACCTTTTCACACCAAGACCTGTGCAAATCTACTGTGATACGCCCAGTGTAGTTCTGCTTTAACAATGACAATATTTTTTATTTTAATGTTGAAGTTCAAGACATCAAACACGACAGATATCTGTGTCACAAGGAGAATTGACATCCTAAGTCTGTTCTGTTGAAATGCAAGAGAGCCAAATCTGTTGCAACATTCAAAGCATGTTTTCACCCTAGTTTACTGCAATGAAGGGTTCTTGTCAGGCACAGCGTATCCCAGTCTACCTATGGTCATTCCCACAGCAAAATCCTACCAGAACTACTTTGTTCCACTACACTGCTTGTGTGAATTGCTCTGATTTCTGGGACCATCCATCACTAGTATGAGGTTCATCTGTTCATCTTTGCAATTCTTTCCCTCCTATTAAATTGTGAGAGTGCTTCTGTCCTCCTGCACTTATGGAACCATAAGAAGTAACTGGAGATCTCTTAGGCTCTCATGACTTGATCTGTGTTTTTGCTTCAAAGCTATAGTGAGCCCTGGGTTCAGGTGTGCCTCCTAGAATAACAGGAAGCTAGATTGAAAGTACCATTGGGTGAGGGGATTTTGTACAGGCAAGGCTAAAGAGAAAAGTGACAGTTCATGTTAATTCTGCAGTGAAGAAAAAGTGAAATCAACGTTTCTTCTGTATCCTTAACATTCCAAGCAGATTTCACACATGGATGGGGGTTCTTGTTGTGATGTATGGAATTATGCAGTGTCATAAAATCACTTGATACAGACTTTGCAGTGCAAAAACCAAAAGGGAAAACCCCCCATACCAAATATAAGGTGAGGTAAGTCTGTGAAAGAAGTGTAGATTCTTTTGATGTTACTGTGGAAGCCACAGAGGTGGTTGGTGTTTGGTTGGTTGGTTGGTTTGTTTTTTATGTTGTGGGTGGTGGTTGGTTTTGTGTTTTTTGGTGTGTGTTTTTGTTTTGTTTTGTATTTGTTTGTTTGGTTTTTTTTAAGCTTTTCTTCCCCCTCCCTTGGTCTTTTTTGATGGTAAACAAGAGAGATTGCAGAAGGAAAACAAAATTGAAACTAGTTCAATTCATTTTTCCCCTTGGAAACAAACTTCTGAACTTGTTCAAGGAATTGTTTTAATTCTCCAGTTGCTTAAAAAAGAGAAGATAATGTCATTGCAGTTTCTGCAGTATCAGTTCACCTTTTAGGATGGAATTCATTGAATCTCCTGGAGGAATGGACTGTTAACCTAAGCAGCAGGCAGGCATAGAATCATAGAATGGCAGGGGTTGGAAGGGACCTCTGGGGATCATGGAGTCCAACCCCCCTGCCAGAGCAGGGTCACCCAGGGCAGCCCACACAGGAACAGATCCAGGTGGGTCTGGAAAGTC
>JANHGN010023006.1:0-14938 GCA_024605025.1 Megaceryle maxima | reverse complement strand
AAAAAATCACTGAACAGAACTAGTTCTGTTCTCACTCAGACCAGGACAATTACAAAGATCAAGGCATTTACCCATTACTGTCCCTGATGATCTTATAAATTCAGCAAATCACTTCCAAATTTTACTCCTCACAGGTAACATTTCAGCAGGTTCATAATCAGCAGTGCTTTGTGGCCAAAGTATGGCACCTTTTACTTCAGGTAAAGACCTTTCTATTCATCCAAGGAAGACAGACTTTGAAAACCTTCCAAAGGTGATTACAATATTCAACAGTGGAAGCCCCTATCTATACCACTTTTAGAAGTTAGAAAGTTGGTGGCTTTAAAGCTACTTTTGACAACTTTAAATGTTTTACCACAATTTTGAGCTACAGCAGTTTACGAGAATGTGAGGACATGACAGATTATTCCACACAGCCCAAAACAGCCTGTCAGACATAATAGTTGTTATCTCCCATCTCCTCTAAGAACAGAGGTAGAGGCCAGCTTATATTCCATGTGGCAAATTACATATTCCCTAAAGCCTGTACCGGTCATCTGGATTTAGGAAACATTGCATTCCCTTCTCTAAAGGGACTCCAAAATAACAAGTAGACAATTCCTCTGTATTCTAGCCTGAAAATTATAGGCCTGTAACAACAGATAGAACATTTTCCTCAAAAATCCTTCCTAAAAAGTCAGCTGAAAGGAGAAATCAGGTACGTAGAGGAAGCATTTTGTATGTTAGCACTAGAGTATTGGCTTAAAGTTCACAACACACCTTGTTTTCACAGCGTCTTAAAGTGCCTTAGATTTGAATGCCATGAAGCAGTAACTTAAGTGATTACACCATATTTCAAAGGTTTTCCCCCCACTTCAGTTACATCCATGGAGATCAATTTTTTCAACTTTGTGCCTTGTTCTAACACTCCATGTGAGAGTTTGTATTAGCCTAGATTCCCACAGTTTGCCACATTTTAATGATTTCTTCATCAAAGGAGAAATGCCCATCTGGACACAGCCAGCCACATTTCATCACACATATGAAATGATGCATAGTACGGATGCACCATCTGCCTTGGGTTTTAAGCTGTCATGTACCCATCATCTGCAAAAGGTTAAGGTAACACTGATCTTTGCTTGTATGGAGCAATGGGTCAGACTGTGCAGTTTGGTCATTGCTGCTGACAGACCAGAAGTTCAAACTACCCTGGGGAGCTGACAGCATTGCAGGAGGTTATGAGTGGTCATAGGTTGCTATCTCACTGATGAGGCTCTCCTAAAGCCAGACCAATAGGCTTGTTCCCACCTCCTTCTCCCTGCTTCCCTCCTGTATCTCCTTGTCCCTGGAAGGATTACATGGATACTGTGAGGGAGGAAACCTCTTGTATTTGGAAAAATAGAAGCATTACATACACATGTGCTTTGGAAGCACGCAAGGTTACATTGAAGTTACAAGGCACTGTCTCCATTTAGCCCGTATCTGAGGCTAAACCATAGCAGTTGTTCTATCACCCAGTGATCCCTCCCCAGCTGAGAAGGGGGATTGGGAAAAGGCAAGGAGAGACACAGGTTGAAATCACATAATAATTAAGGTGGGAAGAGACCTTGAAGATTATCAAGTCCAACTGTCAACCCAACATTATAGTGACCACTAAGCCATATTCTGAAGTGCCACACATACACATTTTTTTCTAACACCTCCAGGGACTGTGACTCTACCACCTCCCTAGGTAGCCTGTTCCAGTGCCTCACCACTCTTTCAGTATAGAAATTTTTCCTGACGTCAAATATAAACCTCCCCTGGCGCAACCTAAGCACAAAAATAGATTTACTGAAACAGCCAAACTAACATTAATAGTAATGCCAATATAAAGTATATAAAGTTATACTCAACCCAGCAAATGTTCAGCAGTCACAATAAACAGAATAGTTCTCAGGAGCAGAATGGTGAGTGAGCCACTCCAGGGGTGGGGAGAAGAAGAAACAGGAAGAGGAAAAATAGGAGTAAAAGTAGCCCTCAGGCCCAGCAAACTTCTCCCTTTATACTGAGCACGATTCTTGTGGTCTGGGATACACCTGTAGCCAGGTTTGGACTACAGCTGCCCTGGCTTTTACCCCTCTCAGATTATCCTCCTGGCTGAGTCCAGATTTCTAATGGCCTGCAGACCATGCTGGCTGAGGATTCTGTCCGAGCAAAACCAAGACAGTCTAAGACACAAGACTGTGTAATCAGTATCATTTTCTTGTAGAAACACCCCAGGAACATCACAAACACTGTCTGCCCACTCAGATCAAAGTGTCTACAAGAGCTAAACTATAAGGGGGTGCTTAAGCTGCTCTGAAGAGATCCTATCCCTCATCCATCTGTTGTGACAGTGGGTGTAGAAAACAGGGAGACTAGTTGTCGCCTAGCTTCTGTTGTCGCCTAGCTCCTGTTTTCTCCCTGACAAGCAATGCTCTGAAGATAATAATGAACATGCTTCAGCAAGCTTTGCTTTACAAGACAGTATTTCCATGGAGATATTCCTGAATGTGTCCAGCTGGTGTCTTGGCTATGGATTCCACCATTGGGTCTAAAAGGTATGATAAATACTGTGATTAAAAGCAAATAAGTTGTCCTTATTCTGAGGTGTGTGGAGTGGGGGGCAGGGTTAAGTTGGTGGTGGCTTTTTGTGACGCATGTCTTGCGCTCAAAGAAATGATAATTTTGCTTTTTCTAAATAACACCCCCTCCTCTGGTTAATTTTTATCAGTCCCTCCATGCCAGGCATCCTGGAATCTGGATTGTGCACCATGGAAAAAACATCCTTACACATTCTGTGAAAGAAGCAAATTTGCTGATGGGAAAAATCCTTCCTGGTTTTACCCAGTTTGACTTGGAACATAAGGAAGTTGAGAGCCCTGCAAGCCTTCAGATTGGAAAACTCTGAGCTACCTGAGGTACCTTCTCCTGGTAGTGTCCATTTTCTTACTCAAGACAATCTTCTGCTCAGAAAACCCACATTAAATGTTGTGTTGTGTATTCCCTGAAAATAAGTGCCTCACTGTTGCAGAAGCTGCAGAGCATGTGATCAAAGGATGCCATATGGACTGTTTATTAACAATGAAAAATGAATGCACCATTTGTTGGGCTGTAATTAAAACTGAAGAGCAGTATTTCAGTTTTCCATCTCATTGTTGATCTGGGTGTTTGTATTACAGAGCAGATACAGTTTCTTGCCTTATTACTCCTAGCATGAATTCACAGCACATCAGGTTTACAAATGGGTATTTGTCGTTGTGGCTCAATAATATGCTGATATATATGTAAGCATATTGCCTACCAGCTTCCTACTTACATATATGTTACCAGGTTTATGTTTATATACATACAGAGAAATAAAAATTCACATCCAAACTAACACAAAACTGACCAAGATAAAAATAAAATCACTGCAGTCAGTTTATGTGTCATTCTGATTTTCAAGTGCTTTAAGATACTACTGCAATTTGCAAATCCACATTCAAAACTAACGTATTGTAAAAGCATTGCACAAAAGCTATTTAAAACTGTCAGAATACAAACCAGTGTATTTCCACTTGCTTCCCTCACATCTTAATGCAAAAACAAAACATTTCCAAATAAATGCTTTTTAAAAAGTCTGAGAATCATATTTTTCTCTCAGATCCGTTTCTACAGAATTGCCAAATATAACCATTAACAAAGATCACAAGCTTTATGATATTTTTAGTTGCCTCCTCTTCTGAGATTTTTCCACTTTTCTCCATTTTCTCCCTTCAAGGCAAAGGGCTACAAATGCCTGTATCTGTTATCTACTCCAAGAAAAATGAGCCATCAGGATCCTGGCACATTTACAAGGCTGAGGGATGCAATTGGGGTGCAGAGCACCACACCAGACGACTGGCAGCAGAACAGCAAAAGTCTGCCACGCTGTTTTGAGGCTGGCTGCAGCTGGGGCCTTCGCACCCTTACAAGCTGCAGGGCAGGGCAGGGCAGGGCAGGACAATGCATCCCATGTGACCTGTCCTCCTTCCCTGCCCTGCTCAGGGCCCCAAGTCACCTTTGCTTTCCAGGAACAGCTCATAGAGGTCACCAGCACAGCACAGGCATGAGGAATGTTCCTTGGGTATCCATTACTTGTGGAATGGATACCCACCTCTAACTTTGGCATGACAGTGACAGACATCATGAGTATTTTAAGTGTTGTGGCACGTAGGGTGATTGCAAATGCACAAAAAATAAATAAGCAGCCTGTATTTAGGCTTTGCACAACTGCTGTTTTGTAGAAACACACCAGCCTGATACCAGTAACACGGTAGCAAACAGCCCTTACGAGAATCAAGAGGACCACACATTCCTCCCCAAAGGAAGTTGCATCCTGCTTAGTGGTAAAGCTCTCTTTCTACCATGGGTTGCTTTCAAATGCTTCTAATTTAAACTTGAAACTAGTAGATTTCAAGTCTTCATCAACAGTTTCTTCTCCTTTTCCTTCCTTTTTAGTGTTACAACTACAACAACACAGATTGCAGCTTCATAGACACGTCTGACATCTATACAAAATCTTTCCCAGGAGGGTGAACAGGTACTGAGCTGGTGTGTCTGTATTATGTTTTCCACATGTATTACACTTAAATCTGAACCTGAAACAAGCCCTAATTGAAATTCCACAACAAAATCCCAGGAAATCATACATACATCTATAAAACTAGATAATTCTGCTCTGCAGATACTGCCTTGCCTTCCATACAATGGCAGTGCCTGTGATTTCTAGAAAGGAGGTCTGAAATCCAGTGGGTATGAATGTCAGCTTCCCATGGCTCCCTTAGAAGCCTCAGCCAGCTGGAGCAAGAATCATGCACAAACCCAGGAACAAGCAAAATAGAAGCTTAGACTATTTACAGGGCCAACAAAATGAACGTTTTGAAGGTATGGCACACAAGTTTGTCAATGCTATCTGGCAAAACTGCACCAGAATCATACTAGTACACACTTACTGCATCATTTCTCATTAAGAAAAGGTCCTATTTCATAACCGCAGCTAATCACAGAGCTTCCCAGCTTCATATACTGCCAGTCCACTTGCCATGGGAGCCAGCTCAACATAGTTATTTCCTCCTGCAACTGCGATACAGCAAGGAATTGCACCAAGGGAGGCTTCTGCTCCTCCCCACTTGGACATAGTGGGGAAACTCTTTACAATTACCGCTGCCAATCAATGCCCTCCTACTCTGACCTCTTCCCATAGTTCTCAAACCATACCACCACCACAGCTTGGAAAGGCAGCTGCAGTGCAGGTGATTTTAAGATGCAGTAGCCAGCACCATGCCATCCAGTTCTGTCTCCTTAAGGCACCAACTGCAGCCCAGGCCAGTACGGTACTGCAAAAGTATTCCAGCCAAGGCAAATGATGAAGCTGCTCAGGTTCCTCCTTGGCCTTCAAGCAGAAGAACAAAGGAAAGCATCATTGCCATCAACACGACTGTGCTAAGCACAGCCCAAAAGTATGGAAAGTTCTAGCTCAGGAAGTGTTTGGGGATAGTATATAGCTTCACTCCTCTTTAATTTAATACTTTTTCCCAGCCCTAAGGATGCTATGTTGTCCCTGCACTATACTCAGGGGGGATTTGCTTGCAGAAAACACTGCCACCCCTCTTCTTCCCCCACCTCTTCTAACAAAGAACAGTAAAACATCAGAGAGAGGTATTTTGAAGAAGTACAGTGATAAAAGGTTGTTGCCCAAAGCTGTCAACATGTCACCATTTCCAAGGGCACTCTGGCTATCAGGGGCACTGAAGGTTGTCAGGGTGAAAAAGAAAACCTTTGGTATCACTTTGGAAGCAGCAGGTATGCTGTGCTCACAGGATTAGCTGCACCTTTAAATATTGTAGAGCTGATGCAGTCAAAAAAGCTGCATTTCTTCAATCTGTTTTAGTGTTGCAGGTCAACCATCAATTCCTTAGGTAGCAATAGTTTTAGAGGCTCTTCCAGAAACCTTCATCTGGAGAGCTGGTTGCAACTGATGGAGGTGCAATGCAGCATCCTGCCACTCTGAGCACCACACGCTTCAGGGGCTACATTAAAAACATTCTCTTCTTTAGTTCTGCCCTATTTTTGCTCTGTTGCAAAGCAGAACTTGCAAAACAATCCAAAGCATCAAACTTCACAGAAGTTACACTCCAAAGAGAAAGGGCAAGATTAATCAGCCATTTTTAGAAGATTTGAGCAAATATTAGCAAGCAGCTCTGGTATTTTGAGTTTCCCCTAGCAAAAGAATAAAGCTGAAGAAAACACTTTAATATCAACATCTTGCAGCTGTATTTTGTTCTCTCTCACTGCAAAAAGCTTAAGTCAATATCTTGCAGCACAGAAAATAATCAGAGGAGGAGACAAATGCAGTGTTTCAACTTAGATCACTGCAACAAATAATTGAGCATTTTGTGACAGCAAGCAATTTACCAAGTACATCCTCACATAATTAAGCAGCAAACGAGACACGGTCCACAGGAGCTGCACATTTAATTGTGTCAGCAGTTATATTATAAAGCACTTTACACATATATATACATGTGTGTACACGGACCTATCTTTATATACTTACCGTGCAGCAAGGCATGGGTGTTACGCTGGTCTCAAAACAATTGCTTTACAGCCCCAGGCAGAGCAACCTTCCGCTCACTCTCATCTTGGGCAAGTCAGTGTTTCTGGAAGGTGGCCAGGCAAGATCAGATTCATCAGCCAATAAAATTGTCTAAAGCTGCCGTTCCACAGGAGACTGTTCCTCCGGCTGCAGACTCAGGAGCAGCCAATAAAGAAGGAAATCAGCATCAGAGTGCGGTCAAGCATTTTGTCCCATACTAAGGATCTGCTCTCAAAAAATCCAGCTTCCCTCTGCCTATGCTGCTGTACACAGTCATCCTGCATGAAAAACAACTTGCACTTGACTTGCCTGGCTAAAATAGATGCACAGCTATTCTAAACGCTGACAAGGGTAAAGAAATCAAGCAGGTGCCTCATGTGCTGGGAAGCAATATAGCGACATCCGGAGCCGTGAATTCCCACTGCTAGCAGGGGTACCACATCAGACCTAGCTTTGTAGGGGGCGGTGGGAATTGCTGTTCAATCGACTTCGTGCTCACTTGAGGATGGAGATACTGTTCATGGTGAGCAGTGTGGAGATCACTGAAATCTTATCTCTGTTTTATCTTCCAGAGCTGGACCTGCTGCAGTGGCTGTGTGAAGCCACCCTGTCCTCAGCCCCACGTGTTCATCCTGGCCTTCATCACTGCTCACAAGAGCCCTTGATTTCACCCTGCCACTTCTACAGCAGTAGCAAAATATCCCAGAGTGCAACAAGACTTTGCAGAGGTGGCAGTCAGAGCTGGATGACATCCGAGGACATCTGGGAAACCTTAGGTCTTGCCTCTAATAGCAAAAACAAAAAAGCCCATCTTAGTATGCATTAGCTAACCTACAGCAAATCCTAAACATGACAAGGCGTTTATTGAAGTTATGCACATTAGGAGGTCAGGAAAGGCCTTGGGAGGTCTTTACTTTTAAATTAATACTATGTGGAAGGCCAGGCCTATATGTCACCAGTTTGAAAATGTATTTTGACAGCAGATGACCCATTTTGCTATGAAATCCTAATAGAAAAAAAGCACAGAATCACAGAATGTGATTCACAAGTGGCCTCTGCACACTGCTTTTCTCCCTTGCTGGTATTTACCTCTCCTGTCTTTGAGGCAAAAACTATTTGGATTTGTTTCCACAGAAGCTTTGCACCAAGGCGCTTCAGCTGCAAAACTGACTGGCCACTTGATCTGAGGGCAGGGCAGGCCAAGGCCCACGTCTCCAGCAACATTTATTTCAGTCTCCTGACACAAGTGAAAAGCTAATAGCATCCAATCTTCACCAGTAACATTATATAGCCTCACCTACATGTATTAGAGGGTTAGACTTGATGATCTTAAAGGTCTTTTCCAACCTAAACGATTCTATTTTAAAGTTCTCTGTAATGCAGACAGCACCTTGGAAAGTTAAGATTTTGCACAAAGCTACTCTGCACCTTCTTTGGAAAACTTGGGGTTTCATTTGAACCCACTGTATGCTGCTGCTGTATCACCCACTCCCTGGCAGTGCTGGGCGGGGAGTACACACCACCCTGAAGGCAATTACATGGTGGGTGCTCACTCAAAGTGGGTTTTGGTGCTGTGGAAAGACGTTTATCAAATAGTAGCTTAGGAAAACAGTGTCTTGGTTGTGAAGAGCAGCAGGACATATACTTAGTGGAAGCAGCTGTGTTAAGGAAACTAAGGGAAACATGGTAAGAGAGGAGGCCCCGTATCTTTGGGAGTAAGAGAGCACAAAGCCTGCAGCAGGCCAGGGCCCACACCAGTCTGCATACAAAAAGGGGGAAACAGGTCACCACTGCAGCCCACGTCGGGAAACTTCTTCATTTTCATATAGCAAATAAAAGAAAAATCAGGCAGGCAGGCAGTTGTGCCACTATCCCATCGCACTGGTGAGCACTGGGTTGATTTATTCTGCAAGTTGTGCACATCACGCCAGAAACCTGCTAAATACCTACATATTCAGAGGTCCCTTCCAACCCCTAATAGTCTGTGAGTCTCCTCCTGTGTTCTTGGAGTGTGGTCAAGTTGCACTGAGAGCTGCTGATGCAGCTGATTTGGTTTATCATTCCTCATAAATTTTAGTTTCAGTGTTTAAATGGAGTAATGGAGAGCATTTTCTAAGCTGCTTTCTACACATATTTGAGGTGGTTTGGGCTCTAATTAATTTGGAACAGGGCAGGGAGTTCAGAAATTTTCCTTTTCTCTCTCACATCCCTGTGTCCCACTTTACTTTTAAAGTGGTAAGGTCCATCTAGCTTAAGGCACTGGGAGGAGAAGGGAGCAAAAGAAAAAAAAAAAAAATCCATCTGAATTAGAGACAGCTGACAGGGCATTTCATCATCAGAATTGTGTGCTCAAAGCCTTTAAGAAACCATAATATGAGTGGCCATGCAAACCCGTGAGTCACTGCAGCAGTTGGAAGGGGAAAAACCCTATCAAAAAAAGAAGAAAAGAGCAGAACTCCGCTCATCTGCTGAGCCTGCTCACTGAGGAGTTCCCGTAATGTGCTTGTGCATTGCCTGGCCCTAGCACGTTTGTATTCTCAGTAGTGCATCATTAGGACAGCTTTGTGAAGTTTGGAGTTACTTACATTACTTTCTTACTACTGGGAAAGCCCAGCAGTGGGCAGGAAGCCTACAATACTTGAAGGATCTGAAGCATACCTTTATAGTTACAGCTAAGGCTGTTCAAACTGCACTGGGCTTCTCTGTAACACAAAATCAAAAGCTGCTTCCCTCTTTCCCATCCCTTTCAGCACCCAAACATGCAGCTGCATCTGTGTGTACTCAGTGAAGGCACTGAGCAGTCTTAGCCTTTTAACAGCAGTCTCATGAGTTCGCATATTTTATGGAGTCAGTATGTCATTTTTTTTAATATCTATTTTTTTTAGATGTATATGAATTAATGGTTAAAGAGAACATACTGACTTTGGGGGAACAGCTGTTTTATACTTAACCCTCCACACCTACTTTGCACAGAAGCAACAGCAGGACAGTGTCACTTCCCACAGTTCTACCCTTTCTAGCAAGGAATGATGAAAGGCCATGTAAAAGAAAAAATAGTAAAACAATCAGAACAATTTGGAGCTATTTCCCCCCCCCCCAAGTCTAAGTCCTTGCTTGAGGGCACTGTTCCATCAACTACAAGAAACGTGGAGAAAGCCAAGTGCAATTCAAGGCAGAGAACTGCAGTACACACCAGAAAGCACACATCAGTCCTAGAGTAGAACAATAAAGCCTGTGGAGAACCACAGAAAATTATTTCCCTGTGTATTTTTACACCTGTGAGAAGATACCCTCTCTTAGAGCAGGCAGGTCAGCAGGTACAATATCCAATGGCCCTCTTTAAGGGGGAAGGCAGCTTTGGAGCCAGGAGGACTTGGTAGGAGGGACAAGATCAAAGGCCTCACATCTCAGTAAGCCCTTGAGTGAAAGGTGCAGGAGGGCACTCAGTTCCCTGTGGCTTCACACAGTCCTATTCCATGTAGCCCATGATGAGCAAAAGGGAAGAAGCCAAGCTCTGTCAAAGCTGGGTTTTCTTTGGTGTGTCAGAGTAGCTGTATCAGCTATCTGTAATAAAACAAAATACATCTTCTGCATATGGTGTCCTTTGATCTCTCATAACAAATACCCAGCTTATGTATTAACACAGAAAAAGGAGACCTTAAGTGATTCACAGTGGGGAAAAATAAAGAACGCCATGTTGCTCAGAACTCACTTTGATTCAGATGAATCAACTTTGCAAGTCTAATAATGCAGCTTTAGGCCTTTAGTATTATTCACAAGAAAAGTGAATTTGAACAGATGTGTCAGGTTAGTTTAAAAAAAAGAAAAAGGAAGGGACTGGGCCTTTATCTACCAACACTCCCTTCCCTTAAATCAGGTTGACACTGCAGAAGAGTTGATGCCCTCTCCCTCGAAGCCCTATTACCTCTGTGATTAATGTAACATCTTAAAATATACATAATTTGTGTTGTAACAGCAAATACAGTTTGGAAGCAAGATGACATGGGGAAACTAGGATCAGAAAAGGCTACAGTGAGTCAACACTGGCCTCTCGCTTCCATGGAATTACAAGCATTACCCTACCCACCTAAACTCATCAAACTGCCGACCAAGCAACCAGGCTGACTCAGGATGTGAAATATTGCATCAGATAATCAGATAAGAAAGTCTAGTACTAAGCATGGAGGGAGATCTCCCAGGTGGAGAGTGTGCTGGACTGGGACCCAGCAGGAAGCGAATTTATTTTCCAGCTCAGCTGCTGATTTCTGTCCCACTCTAGGCAGAAACCCTAACTGTGAGGGGGAGGAAATCTGTATAAATAAATGACGAATTTTAGCAAACAGCTGTTCCAGCATAAATACCTTGTCACATCCCATTTTCTGCTTGTTGAAACAAACTTTACCATGCTTCCTTTGCTGCACTTGGACTAATTTCTCCTGCATTATGTATGTTGCTCCGTCTCAGTGTTTAATTATTCAGGGACCCCTCCACCCTCACCCTCTTTCCCCTTCCACTTGCACGAGGATCAACCAGAACAATTCATCAACTCAAGCCCTTCAGCATGACCAGCTCTCAAGGGTGTGAGCCTGCGGCTTGGCCTATTTCAGGGCATTGCCAACTCCTGACAGAAAGACCAAAATCCTCTAAGTTACTGAATGGTTTGGTGCAGACCTCGGGAAGGCATAAGAGCACTAGGCTAGACCAGGAGGCTGATGCACGGCAATGTCAATCTCCCGTGGGCTCCCTAACAACCTTCTGGCTGCTTGGGGCTAGGGAGAGCCTAGTGTACCCCCAAAATGTGCTGTGGCCACCCATGCATGCCCCAGAAACCCCAAGGTGAGGTCCAAAACAGCCCCTAAAATGGCAGCTGGAAAGCAGCCACCTCATCATCCTCTCCTGCCCACCCCAGGGTGACATCTGCCCCAGAGAGCCCTGAGGGCACTCTCACCCTGACGGGACTGCCTGTTTCTTTCAGAAACATTTTCACTTCATTTATCTTTGAAGGGAACCATCTGAAGAAAGGAGACCTACCAGCCTGGCCAAACCATGCAGAGAGCAGAGCAGGTCGGACCAGCAGCCCAGTGTTAACGGCAGCACGGAGGGTCCATGACAGCTCTCCGTGCCCAGGTGCTGCCTGCGGGGCGGCCGCTGTGAGGGGAGGGGCGGCTCGCGGAGGCTCCGCCGGCTCCCGCCCGTTGCTCGAGACCCCCTCAGGGCACAGCCCAGCCCCTCGGCGGGGCTTTTCCCCAGGAAGGGGCTGGGGAGAGAAGCAGCCCCGATGGTGGCCGGGCCAGGGCAGCTCGGGCTGGGAGCAGGGAGCCCACCGCCTGCCCAGGAAGGTGTGAGCAGGAGGAGGAGTAGGGAGGGCAGAAAGGGACTGTCACTGTCATGGCCCCACTTGCCACCACCCTGCACCTCCCTCCACAGAGGGGCTGAGAATGAAGGAGCAAAGCTAAGCCTGAGGAAATGGGTCAATGTGTGTGTTTTGTCTTTGCTTCTTGCTATCCAAACCTATTTTAGTCAACAATACATTAGTTTTCCCTAAGATGAGTCCCTTTTGTCCATGATAGTAGTTGGTAGGCAGGCTGCCTATCTTTATTTTGGTCTAGGAGCTCTTTAATCTTATTTTCTCCCCTGTCCTATTGGAGAGGGAGGGTGAGAGAGTCGCTGGGTAGAGGTCAAACCACTGAATATTATTAACATTATTTATCAGACTATGAATCTTACCCTTGCTCTTTCCTCTCCTGTTAGCTTTATGATTGTCCCTCTGCTATTTATTCTTTAGATTTACTGCACATTTCTGTGGGCAACCTGGACAATTTTCCTGCACGATTTGCTCTCTCCAGCACACTTGGGTTTCTCCACATCTCTGTGTCTCAAGGTACGTACCCTCAGCGTAGCAGGTACATCTTTGCTTCTACAGTAGTTCCACCTCGATGTTTAGTCCAGTGTTTTCAGCATTCTTTTATGTATAAATCCATGGAATAAGGTATTATGTATAGCACAGTAGCTTTTTCTGTGAGTCTGTGTCTTAAAAGTGTTGTCAACTGCCAGTGCCACAGGAATCTTGCTTTAACTTACCTATGTGCTCCAGAGGATCGTGCATGGCAGACATGAAGCCTTCCTTTCTTCCATGAAGCAAACCTCTGAAGCCAGTCTGCTGCTTCTGAGTCAGGTCCCCAGTATACACATCTGTAGGCACAGCCAAACTGAGGAAAAGTATGAAATTATTACTGGCTTTTGTAATTTAAGCACCAGATACCATTGCTTGCATTTTATTCCAGACCTCATTTTCAAACAGTCACAAAGAGATTTATGTTAGAAAACTCTCCTCCTTTTAGTAGCAGTGATGCGTTGCAGCACAGCAGAGGTATAAATCTGTCGCCACCACTGCTCTGCTGGCCCAGCGCCCTCACCTGCACTGTACTGCAACTCCAGTTAGTGCAGAATGCCTCAGTCAGCATCACCAGCAAATGCATCAAGTATTATGGGCTTTTTTTAACTCTTAAGGCTTCCCCTCCAGCTTGCATAACATTACTTGGTTGATCTCTTCATTTCCTGCATGTGAAAATCAAGCCCTTTGTTCTGAAACCACACAGCTTTCATCTGCTGCCAAAGGGGAATCCATCTGGGTGCCGCCACTTCCGCTCTTTGAAACGAGCCCTCCTGCTGCTGCACTGGGGGTGCCTGCCTGGTTGGGGCTTAGCAGCGGGGAGGCAGGATTGGAGCCAGCAGGAGTACTGGGGCTGCTCACAAACCCTTCCTTGCAACTCAACCACTCAGCTGCCAGGGCAGAGGGGTTTGCCTGGCTGTAGCAAGACTATTCACCACGGTGTTTTCTGTTTGCTTTCTGCCTTTACTGTGAACTTAGGACAAGTTAGCATTTCATTTGACCGTATGAGTTATTTTGGGTTTTCCCATCTGTTGCAGCCCTACTGTATCTCCTGGATTCCTAGGCTGTGGCTCTGCTTGGCACAGAGTGCCTTGGGCTGCTCCAGGGAACTAGCCCATGACAGGGAGACAGAGCCCTGCCAGCTCCTTGGCAAGGCACTACAGTGAAACGCTGCTCTGTCCACTGCCACCTCTTGGGCTGGCCCCTCAGCTGCTTTCACACAGCAAGAACCAAACCCAAAAGCCACACTCATCTCACCATGTTTTTTGTCTGATGGTTTTTGGTACAGCCCCAGGGTTTTAAGATATTACGTTCATTGCAATGGAATTATTTAGTGATGGGGAAATTATTTTTTTCCCCTTCTTTGCTGTGTGAAACAGTAAGAGGCAGCACCACAGCCTCACTTCTGCAAACATTCACAGTGAAAACCTGCAGCGAAACACGGAGGTTTTCCCCACCACAGCCACTCTCCAGCACAGCAAGCGTGTGTCTGCTTCCCCTAGCCCCTGGGAAAGTGACTCAGCCCCACACGACAGCTGCTGCCAAAGGTGTCAATTTTGCCAACCCTTTCTGTGGGCTTCATCTATTACATAGGTGATTGCGTGCCTTTCTTGACACCAACATTCACTGTCCAGGATTTGAATTGCCCGCAAACCCCTCTAGTTTTAATCCCACTCCACCCATTTTGCCGAAAGGAACTACTTCTGAACAAAATTGTCTTCAAATATCCTCTAAAAATTTTGTATCCAAGAAGTCCAGAAAATGGTAGACAATGCTGCTTATCAGGGTACTGTCTTGTGCCTCGCTCGGCTGCTGGTGATATTTATCCCCCGCCTCTGGTCACGTCATTGATTGTGAACTTTAATCAAGAGCTGGTCCTTCCCTCCTCAGCACCTCTGTCCCCAGCCCAGAAAGCAGCCAGCTTGAGTCCTCCAGAGCCATCCTGCCTTTTCCAAAACCAACTAAGTTGCAAAGTCCTTGAAAGTCAAAGTGTTCACTGAGTGAAACCCTATCCCAGGAGAAATGTCAGTGGCATGTTTTCTTAGTGCAGGGAGAACAGCCTCTCCAGAATGTGGTACTGGTGAGTGTAGTTTCACATAGATTCTGCCTCTACCTAGTACAAGCACTTTACAACATATGGACCACTTTATGTAATACATTGCAACTACAGTCATGTTTCATCTGGAACCCACTGACCATATTCTACAGAGTAACAATTCCCTGTACTTCTAGTATCATTTAAAGCCAGTGACTTTGAGAGCGCCTTAAGGCTCCTGTTTGGTAGTAACATTTTGCTTTCCTCAGACTGACTCATGAAATTTCAGCCTACCCAGTCAATGCACACTTACATCGCTAGAGGCAAAAATAAATAAATAAATAAATAAAATTAAAAAATATATATAGCTTCTGTGTGTGAAACAGAAAAT
>JANHGN010023005.1:34354-54396 GCA_024605025.1 Megaceryle maxima | reverse complement strand
ATATGTCCCGCGGGGTTGGTGCCTGTTGCTTTTTCCTTTTTTTTTTTTTTTTTTTTTTTTTTTTTTTTTTTTTTTTTTTTTTTTTTTTTTCAGTAAATCAAGGCAAGAAGGTTCTGCTTATGAAACGTGGAGGTCTTCAGGCCAGTTTTGAGCAGAGTTCTTAGGCAAAGGTACTTTAAGATGTCTTTGGCCTCTTTTGTTTGTGTTTGTTGTTGGTTTTGTTTGATGTTTTGGTTTTTTTTAACTAGAGGAAACAACAATATGGCCTTGTAAACTTGACCTGGTAAGTTACCAAAAGTTTTAAGAAGGGCTTGTGTGTTAGAGAGGTTACCCTCATCTGTTTGTTACTATTCATTCTTATTTGCCCTTGTCATGGCTCCTAGGTGTGTGGTTTGACATGTTGCAACTAGTAAGTCACATAAGAAGACACCTGCTCTTGAAACTGTGTAAGCTAACACAGCTTTAGAAAGAAACAAGGTAGGGAGTACCTGATGAGAAGATTTACTTTTGTATTTGTGTTTTTGGTAACATCTGTTTTATCAGTTGTTAAAGAGGTTCTATTTCTTACAAGGATGCTGTAGAATAACTGAAGTGGATCGGTAGAATTATTACATACTAATAAATGGAATGTTCTGTGGAGCAAGCAGGATCCAGCAGCTGCAATTCAAAGTAAGATCTTTATTTTTTTCTCCTTGGTTACAACACCTTTTGTAATGTGTGCCTGTTTGAGGGGCCATTAACTTATTTTTGAAAGCCTTTGTCTTTCCTCATTCTTAACCACTTATCTGCCACGAATATCCTACCTGATTTGCTCACTTCGGTGGACTGAAGTAGTGTGAAAGTACACCAAGATAGGAGGCCGGGAGAGTCATGAAAGGCAAGAGAAGACGTAATAATATAAATATGGAGGGACATTCTTCACTTGAGGAAGGCTTGGTTTTAGTTTTGAAGCAACTGTCTTCTGAGACTGGTTATTGGAAAACCAGTTATTGATTAACAGTCCTTCCAAGACTTAACGTTACATGAAAATTCTTTTGACTTAATATAATATCTAGTAAGTTTTGCAGGGACAATCTCTGTTTCCCTTTCTGGGGAGGGAAAACTTGTTTTTGCAGGACATCCTGACAATAGTGATTGTAATGAGAGCTTTCCCATCTGACTCAAATATTTCAGGCCGTGTAGGGATTATTGAATATTACTCTGTGGAAAAAGAGCCAGCCCGTGAGGCTCTTAATTACTTGTGACTGAACAACAGTGCACCTAATTCCCATTCTCTGCACAGTGTTTGCTCCCTTTCTTTTGTCACAACTTATTTAGTTGACCTTTTGTTTGAATATTCTTTAAATTAAACCAGCATTAATTATATAGTTCAAAAGAGTTTTGTTATACTGTATAACTTACATACATGTTTGTGATATATATCTCTCACAAAATTATTTTTTTACAAAATGAGAACAAAATGTTTTTCCTGTAAACTTTTTGAGAAGACTTTGCTACTTGCAGGTATTAAAAGATGTTGTGAAATCACTGCAGATGCTTAAACTTTCTCTCTCCATTGTGCTTTTGGATCTTTAATTAGGAAAATCCAATGAGATCTGGCTTTCCTGTTATATAACACACTGCTGTGCAATTCTAAATGCAGAAGTCACCTTCCAAATACCTTTATTTTGTGCTGTTGCAAAGTAGTGCAATGCTGAATTATCTCTTATGCTTTGCTTTTTAAAGGGGGGGAAAGAAAAAGAGAAAAATAAGAAGGGGGATGTTGGTGTCCTGCATGCCTTCAAGATTAATCACAACTTTTTGCTGAAAGAGAAATTAATCTGTATTGAATGCAACTTGCTCCTGAGTAAGTGGAGCATTGAACACTCATAGGCAGTGGGGCCTTCTCTGCTCTTTCCCCCATGCTGTACTGTGTGGCCTGGTTGGGCAGGGCTAGCATGGGTTGTAGCTGGTCAGAGCTGCTCAGGCAATGATGCTTGCAGAGTAGGGCTGTTTTAATGAGCTGCTTGCATGGTGGTTGTGGTCCACTGAGCTCTACCTTTCATGTGTCAGTAGAGCTGTGTGTGCTGAGGTGCTGGTGGCCAAGCAGATGGCAATGGAGATTGCATGCCAGGGTGATTTGCTGAGCAAGTCTGCTGGAACTGCATTGGATTGCCTATTCGTGGGCTTGATGAGATGTAGACGCATCAGTTGTTACAGTCTTTGGAACAGTTTGAATTTCTTTTACCAAAAGTTGTAGTTGCAGTGCTGCCCAGCCAGACTGGGAAATGACAAATAACACATTTTAAAGCATTTCCATTCCTTGTTCCACCTAGGTAAGGCATAGTAACATATTATAGTGTGCTTTTGGTGAGGTGTAGGGGCTAAACTTTTTAAATTGTTGGTGTTTAAGTGTTCCCACTGTCAGCAGGTACCTTTTGGGGAATGTCAAACATCAGCTGATTCCAAAGCTTCCTGGAAGCAAGGATTGCTACTACACCAGTGTTTTTAATAACAGCTTCTGTGACAAAGCTGAAAGCAATGCTGTGGTGAGGTGTTTAGGGTGAAAGTTGACTCTCTTTTTTTTTTTTTTTTGGACATGAATAGGAATCTTTTTCCCTGCATCTGCCCTTAAACAAGTAGGGTACCACCATCACCCACATACTGTAACAGAGGTCTATTGCAAGGCATCGCTGACAACTATTCCAGGACTTGAAATAAGATTATTTGGGAGAGAAAATAGGTAACTATTGCTAAGGCATTCCCCCACCCCAAGGTAAATAAAGTAGGACCAGTTATAGGTGGAGGAGATGGGGGCATCTGTTGGATTTTTTTGTATCTTGATGGGTTTTGTTGTTTGTTTTTTTTCTTAAAGGGCCATTGTCTCTAAATACAGCTGTAAAGAGATTACTAATGCCAGCTGGGGTGTGGGAAGGGGTTACACTGTAGATTGCATCACAAGCTTTGGCAGAATGAAACACAAAGCTTTTAGGCAGTAATTCTAGATCCTGTTCTTGCTCTGTTAAGTCAAGTACTTTCGTTCTAAGTGAGTGGGAAAAACCCTGCTAGACTATTGCCAGCTGTAGTTAACTCTACGAACAGATGAACACTGAATTTTGTAGTCTGCTGTCACAACTAGAAAGATGTGTCATAATATCGGCTGGAGCCCACCTATTAAAGGACTTAAGTATTTCAGTTTATGAGCACTGAAAAACTAGACCCTCACATGAGCTCCTTTCCCATAGTTTTAAAAACCCCTTTCAAATGTCTTTTAATAAAGCCCTCTCTGAATCGGAGTTGAAACTGAGAATTAAAAAAGTGTATGAGGAAAAAGCAAAGCTTACTGACTTGAAGTATTTAAAATACTGCATGGGAGAGTTGCAACTGAATGGTCTGATCTTTTCAGAGATGCAGATGTTTTGCACAACTGCAGTCCTGTCCTGTGTAGCTGTAACTCGCAGGTAGTGCAGAGCTAAGACTGTCATATGAAGAAGTGCTATGTGTGGGGAATGTTAAAGAAATCTGTTTGGCAAGAAGATGCATGCTAAGGGTTGTGCAAAACCATTAAAAAGACTGGGCCAACTTTGTCCCTGTTGTAATTCTTCTGATGTGAAGTAAATGGAGGAAGTGGTTTATTTGACCTCCTGTTTTCAGGCTTTGAGCACTTAATCTTTTTGTCTTGATAATGGACTGAAAGCACTTGCTGTCCTGTTCTGGATCTCTCTGGCTTTATTGAACTGAATCACATTTGGCAAGTAAACAATTAGTGATTTAATTTTTGCTTGAAAGAAATAACCATAGAGCATCCATTTCAAAGAATGAGAAAGCTTCCAAGGAAAGGTAATATCTGTAGTCCCTGAAGCTGCCTTGAGGAAAAGAGTTTGAGTTTCTCATCAGCTTTGGAATCTCAGATCTGTTTATCTTCTAAATTAATGATGGCTCTGTACATTCTGCTGTCACATTTGGTCATATCTCAAAAAAGTAGAACTATAAGAAGTTTTATAATTTTGCACTGGAGTAATTACTTTTTAAAAATCCTTTATTGGAAAGTGGGGAATTGTTATGTGATTGGGTAACTTGCAGAAAGGGAGTTTGGGGAAGGGCACTTATAAAGTGACCTCAGTCATTTCTCCCCTCAGTCAGGGCTGAGATGTGCTGTCAGGACAGCAGCCTGGTATCACTTGGATGGAAGAAGAAAGGCCTTCAGTCTAGAAGTACCAAGCCTGCTACTCATCAGGAAACAGAACTCCATAGCCTTTCATGGGAAGAGAAGTTAAGAGTGACTTCCCTGTCAAGGCACAGGGAAGAAAGGCATTATGAACAGTTATTTCTGCTTTAATGGTATTTTTTTATTCCTGAAATCTGACATTTTTTCACACTTGCTGTTTCTTTGTTGAAATGCTTACTTACCTGGGCTTCCCAGAAGACTGTATTGTCTGTTTATTTGGATCAACATCTATTTGTGTGCCACTAGCTCTTGTGACTTTTCTTGTGCTTCAGAGTTTCCCAAAGATCAAAGCTGCATTCACGAGAACTGGAGAGATGCCATCTGGACCACGTCCAGATTCCTTGGGTTTGTTCTTATGCTATTGGCAGTAAATATCTAGATTGTTTTGCAGCCATACAACACATTTGCTGCACTGCTTAAGCTGTGGGGACCTGACACTGGATTTGACGCTACTGCATTTAATTTATTGCAATGCATCATTGAGTCAGACACACACTCATGTTAAAGTGATGGATTGTGAATGTCATTCAGCATGTATAAAGTCAGCACTTCCAAACACAAAAGTTGGAAGTGACTGCAGTCAGCCTGTGCCTTAGACATAGTATCACGAAAAAAAAAAAATGAAGTGGTGCACTCCTTTCATGTGTAGGCTCTGCATTATTTATTAGTGAACTGGTCCCAAAAGTTATTGGCTGGCTTTGGAGGCTTTTCTGAGTTTCCTTTTTTGTTGTGTTTTGGTGGGGTGTGGTGTGTTGGTGGTTTGTTTTGGTTTTTTTTTTTTGCGTGGGAGGTTGGTTGTTGTGGGTTGGTTTGTTTGGGTTTTGTTGGTTTGTTTGGGGGTTTTTTGTGTGTATTGTTTTGGGTGGTTGTTTTTGGTTTGGGGTTTTTTTGTGGGGTTTTTCTTTTGTGTGTGTGTGTGGCGAGTACTTTATTTTGTGCTAATGAGGCTGATGCTTTAAGACTAGGCTTTGGCTGCAGCTTACCAACTGCCTAAAATAACACTTTGGGGAGTAATGAGGCTACCTACTCCTACTGAATTAAGTACTTAACTGCTGCGTGATTGTTCAGGCTCTGTTCACTGTTCAGTAACTGCTGTGTTTGATAGTGTGGCTCTGTTTTTAAATCTGTTCACCAAATTCCTCAGTTCAGAGCCGTTTCCTCAAGGAGCTGCCAAACATACAGCTTAGCTAAATGCAGAAGAGATTGTTCTTTCCACAGCATTTTGTTTGCTAGGAAAAAGGACAGTAGGGTGGAGGAAAGGTGCACCAACATGCAAGGTGTAATTCCTGACAGTTCTTGCAGAAAAGGTGTGTAGTCACATCTAGATACAGACAAGTTTAGAACAAAAGTGAATAGATGGTGTTTCAAAAGGGTACATGCATATCACGGGTACTGTGTGGTAGTTACACGTATAACACTTTGTGACACTACACTAAAACATTATTTTGGAAAATGTCTGCATTTCCTAAGGAAAATGGCCTGTCCACCAAACTGTTCCCATGTTTTCCCAGTAATAACACCCTAGTAAAATCAACTTCAACTGCTGTAGCCTCCATTTGTAGGAGCTCCAACATAATGGTAATAAATATAAATGTTTTTCTTTATTTTAACACTACCTAACTGCAAATTATGGCACTTCCAGCTTCTAGATTCAGCCCGTTTTCATTCTCATTAGTGGAGCCTACATCCAGTGCTGCTTAACAGCAGTAACTTGTAACTGAAACTTGCCTATTTTCACTCCCAGTGGAAGCTGTGACTTTCCCGAGAGCCTCCTGCTAAATTGTATCAGACATCATTGCTTAGGCACATAAATGTGAGGAATAACTCTCTTAAATTCTCTCCTCCTGCACAGTGGGTAGGAGGGAAGCAAATAGACTCACTTAAATTGCCTCATAAGCATATTATTACTCAAAATAGCTGTTTTTTTAATAAAAACCAAGCAACCAAACAAAGATTGTGGATACAAGGCTAACTGAAATGCAAATGTGTACAATTATATAAACTTTGCTGTAGAAATGCTTGCCATTAAACTAGCATCCTAAAGCTCATAACAGCATAGGTGAAGAAAGTTCCTTTGCTAAAACTGTGTAATCAAAAGTGTAATTATGGGTTAAAAAAAAAAAAAAAAAAGATTATTCTGCATATTTGGATCACATTATTGGGCACAGAGGGATTTTTTTTCAGCAGCTAATGAAAATTCTCAGACTACCTAGGTCATGTACAAGCCTTGTTCATGAAAAATGACTCATGAGGACTCAAAGATGAGTTGTTTGTTCCTTTTTCTGGAATGGGATCTGCAGAGCATTTCTGGTATCTGTCAGCTGCCAGCCAATTTCCCTGCTGTTCTCTGGCTATACTTTGCCTTATGCAGGTTGTTCCAGGACAGCCATGGAAGCGATCAAATTTTCAAAAAGGACATAAAGGATCTTTACATAGTTCTTCTTGGTCTTAAACTATCACACTCTGCTGTTCTCAGCAAATGCTCCTTGGAGCCTGGGGAGTGTTTTCAACATGAGATGTGCTCTCAGAGCATCAATGCTGTTATTTAATTGTCCTCTTTGGTGTTTATATACTAGCCTGCTTTTGGGTGTGAGGGCATCACCCTGTGCATGCAATGCAGTTGCAGGCCTACATGATGCATGGAAGGGTAACTTCTACTGAAACATTGAGAAAGAAAAACACAAACTATTAAGATTTGTAGTTTTTGGTTGGTTGGTGGGTTTGGTTGGTTTGTTTGTTTTTTCTTAAGAAATTTTTTTTTAGGGAATAAGGTAAAGGAAATACAGAGCTCACACAGTGCACCAGGGGAGCAAATGCAGCAGTACAGTCAAGGAGCCCTGACTTCTGCTTATTTTCATGCCACAGTGAATATTGACTTCAACAGATGTGGAAGCATGTGTCTTGTCAGGAAAATTTTCAGTCCCATAAATGTGATTGCCTCCTGGTTACCAAAAAGGAAGCAATGAAAAATATCTGTTTATGTTTGGGCATGTGGGAAATGGGGAAAAAAAGTAATAAATCTGTACATGTATGATAAATAACTGATGGGCTAATTTATTATGGAGACATTTATAGACACAAAGGAAAGAGTGACGCTTCTATTTGTGGTTAATTCCCCAGGATTATACAGTTCTCACAAATGTGAGCATTATGGACTCAGCAGCTGAGGAACAAAGTTCCTAAAGACTAAACTATATATCATAACTATATATATATATATGTATATATCACTGTCATCTGATTTAGTACTAGTAGACTGAAATGTGATGAAAAATTCACATGGACGAACAGTTTCCTACATTTACAATGTTTTTAAGATACTGTTTGAAGATCTGTTTATGCTCCTCTAAAAGGAGATGAAGTGAAAGTCTTTAAGACTTTCAAAAACTGTTACAACAGTGGATTTCTTGTTTAATATTTAAATTTAGGGTCACATTCCTTGACAGTGGTTAATGTAGTGAAAGTCAAAATGAAGCAGAGTTGGTTTAGGAAATGGACCAAACAGAATCGATGTCCAGGGAATGGATGATGAAATCTTCCCCGGAGTTTTTTTTCTACTGCTATTTGACAACACTGACTGAATTATACTATTTCTCAGACAATATTGATATTATTAAGTGCCAACCTGCTTGAATTTTCCTCCTTGGGATAGGCAGCAGAGTATATCCTTGAATTTTTCAGTTCTTTGGGGTTTTGGCACTTGCATTTTTCTCTAAGCCCTCTCCCTCTTTATGAAGACAGGTTAGAGCAGAAATAGCTTGTTGCTTTTACATATGTGGCATACCTATAGCCTTGTCAGAAACATAGACTGACAGGAACACCCAGTCTTTCTTGACACTTGAATCATTTCCCTTTCTTTTTCTTTTCTGTTCAATGCTTTCTGTGCTGAACCTTCACAGAAATAGGCCTAGAAAGTTAAGCATCAAGTTGTAACAGAAGCTTGCTCACTAAATACTGTACTGCTATCATGTTACTCATTTTATAAGAGCTGTGATGGTGTTGGCTAATGTTTACACTTTAAAGGTTGATGACTGAACTTTAACATGTGGGATTTCATGACTGCCTTGGCTAAAGTCACCATCCCTTCTGCTCTTTAATATTGATTTCAGGGGAAAAGAGACGTGTGTGGGGGTAGTCTGGAGCGATAAGAACAAGCTGATGCTGTGTCTTTTGGTTTTGTTTTGTGGTGGGTTTTTTTTGTTGTTGTTGTTTGGTTTTTTTATTGTTTTTGTTTTTAAATGCTGGGTGGTTCACAGGAAACATAACAAGGCCCACTTGCAGTCTCAACCCAGTTAGAGGTGCAGGGTGAGAGTGGAGATTGCTCTTGTTTTTCTACTGCTCATCTGGCTAAAGGTAAAGTCTTGCCTGCCAGTGAAGGGCAATCCTTTGCTAATCTAAGGAAATCCATTTTGTCTCAGTCAGTTGATATAGGGAACGATATCTTCCCTCAGACTGAGCTTTCTTCCACAGAGGTTACTTGGAGAGTAGCATTAGAAAGGCAGACCACTGTCATTTCCACTGCAGAGATTAAAATGCATTAGCTCTGGTCACACTCAGTATTTTACTGAGAAACATATGCTTGTCATTGTCTCAGGGCATCAAAAAAACTGTTGAATGGAAATGTCTGAGGTTTATGAAGATGATTCTGGGATGCCACTGGCTTATTAGTTTGTTTAACACTTACCTACTTTATCATGGATAAGCATGGTTTCTGTTTGTTGTTGCAGTGCTATAATGCTCATCTCCTTTGGTTGAAGATGCTGCCATCTGACATGCCAAATGGAGTGTTGGGATGGTGGAGAAAGAAAAATTATGAGTTAGTCTGAAATATGACAAGGGATTTGAGGGAGTCTGTCTGGCATGCTGATCTGTGATCAATCTTTGATTATTCTAAGCCTTTAGCACACTGATCTTTTCTTGTTTAATTCTTCTAGCTTATATTATTCTACTTGATCTAGAAAAAAAATTAACTGTTAGCTTTTCCTAATCTCTGTAGAGAGGAGTAGGAAGAAACATTTAAAGAACAACTGAGAAACAGCATAGGGGAAACTTGTATCAAAGTATTCTTGTAAAGTCAACTCTGTATAATATGTAATGGTTTTGTTTGTTTTGCTTTGTTTTGTTTTTTTAAAAAGCACTTTTTTCTTTACCTGACCTTTTCATAGGAAGCCTGTCCCAAGTATTTTAATACAACCTTTTCTAGTTATGTTTTGTGTATATACACATGCATTCCAGCACTGCATGGAAGTAACTTAAGTAACTTTCACATGATTGTCCCTTTTAAACTCAGCTAAATAATGTTTATTAAAAATTAACTTCAAGGATGGAAATCTGTCTTCCTCCCTCCTTTCAGCCCTGGCCAATTATGAATGTTAGTGCCTAACCCTTCCTTGCAGCAGAGCTGCTCAGTCTTCATGGCCTAAATGTATCTAGGGCATTCTGCAGCAGCTCTAGCACACTGTGTGGCTATTTTTGGTGATGTAGCTTTTGTCTGGCAGTGCTACAGAAGGGTGGCATATGATCAGTGCTGTGCATGTGACAGATTTAAGGGTGAATGATGTGGGTTAGTTTAAAAAAAAAAAAAGTGTATGTACATTTATCAGCATTTTAGAAAAGCTCTGTATATCTGTATGATGTTATAAACCATATACATTTAATATGCTTGACTGCATGAGTTTTCATTTCCCTTTCTATGTAATTGTATGCTCAATGGACTATGCATTAGAAAGTGAATTAGCAAGTTAATTTACCCTACATGTCGATGATAAAATGGCTTTTACCTCCTCAGGCTGTGTGATCTGAACTGCAGTATGAATGTATCAGAATACACAAATATGGCTTTTTATTTTTATAACCATTGTAGCGTGGGGTGGTGGTCGTGTTACTTCAATCTGTTCTCTCCTTGGGTTTTTAATTCTTGTTTTGCAGTCAGTATCAATGGGGTGCCTTTTTGGACATGTTCCAGATGAGCTTGGTTTTGGTTTTGTTTGTGTGTTTTCCATACTTTATGCGCTGTACTTCAAGGGGAGCACTTGCAGAGCAAGTTACCTGCTCATCATCTGAATAAGGATGATTAATTATCATTACTTTTATCTTTAGTATTTGTAATCAAAGATAATTAATGCTTACATTCAAACTACAGTGTTTAGCAATTTACCTCCCTAATATTCCATAAAACCTAGTTGCTTCAGGCTCACAATTTCATAGGAGGAGCTCTGGAGCCTTAGTTATTGTTTCTGCCACAGGGTAGCCAGGTCCCCTGGCAAAAATTTGGGTCTAGTTGTCTCAGTTATGGGGCTGAAGGAGAATGTTTGCATCACAACCAATAATTCAGATAAATAAGATGCTAAAAAAGTGGAGGATAGAAGTGTTTTCATGTAAAGATACAGATCCTAGTTGTGATGGGTTAGGAGGGTTAGTGCTCCTAGATTTATCATTGCTACAGTTATACTGGGAAGGCTCTGGCAGGACCAGATGCTCGATCCCACTCTCCCAGGCTCCCTGGCCATATCATAGGCACAAGGCTGCTTATCATGTTGAAGCCCAGCTTTGACAGTGGTGATAGGACAGAGCTTTGACTTCTGTGGGCCTTTTAAGCTCATGTGGGTTGGCCAGCACGTGAAGTGGGTGAGAGATGCCCTTATGCCACTCATGAGTACAGTAGTTGTTCTAGCTTAACAGATGATAATTTAGAACCAGAGTGTTCAGAAGCTGTTGGTATTGAAATGGGAGCTCTAACAAGGGCATGATCTAGTTGGTGTGACAAATGACCTCATTAATGTTTATAAATATGTAAAGGGCAAGTGTCAGGAAGATGGAGCCGGGCTCTTCTCAGTGATGTCCAATGATAGGACAAGGGGCAACGGGTGCAAGCTTCAACATAAGAGGTTCTATGTAAATGTAAGAAGAAATTTTTCCACAGTGAGGGTGACAGACACTGGAACAGACTGCCCAGGGGGGTTGTGGTCTTCCTCTCTGGAGATATTCAACACCCACCTGGACACATTCCTGTGTGACCTAATCCAGGTGATCCCGCTCTGGCAGGGAGGTTGGACTAGGTGGTCTTTTGAGGTCCCTTCAAACCCTGAACATTCTGTGATTCTGAAATCCAATTTTAATTATTTTGTAACAAAATTTCCAATGAAGGAAATTCAGAGGAGAATTATGTTTGGTCACATTACATAGATGTGGTTTATATCTTATAGCACAAAGTAAAACATGACATAGAAAACGTGACACTGTGGCACAGGTGTTTCTTAATCTGGTTTGAATGCACTATTAGCATTTTTTTGAGGGTGGTGGAAGCAATATAGCTGTTGCTGTTAAGGTGCTAGTAACTGGTTTGCCATAATATTGGGCAAAGCATTGACGTTAATGACTGTACTGCACTTGTTCAAAAAGCTTATTTGTTATCAGGCCAATAGAAACATGTCAAGAACTACCTGATGTGCAAGAAATGATAAAATGCTGAGGAATGCACCAAATACATGAAAATCTTGGATTTACTTAAGAAAGCTTGTCTACATGTGCACAGATCGCTCACCAAAAGCAAGGTCCCATCTCAGTTTAGGTTTTTTATCTCTAAATGAATGTTGCTCGTCATTTTGTTTTAATATTGCTGTAGCTGATCTTTGCACTGTTTGCAAAGAGGGGGTATTTTAAACTATTGAAGGACTGTCCAAAACAAACATGGAGGCTCCACCATCCATTACTTCTCCATTTTATGTGGAGGCAGGTGGGAGCCAACGGACCAAGGCCTTCCTCCCAGGCAGTGTTTTGAAATGGGAAGCAGGGCAGTGTGGTAGACAGCTGCCGGCACCAATAACCGGTGGCTTGAGCTGCTTAGCAGAAGCTAAGCCCAAATCTATTGACGCAGAGCACAGGGAAGTGCTCGGCAGACTGCTCCCCCCTCCCTATCCTTGCATATAATCTCATGATGCTGTGGATGTGACAAACTCCATTTTGATTAGATGGTGGGCCAGAAACGGTGAGAGTGGGGCAGATTTGACCTCAAAAGGATGCGTTGATGGTATGCATTTTTGGCACTCTCTGAAGCTGCACCTTTTCCTTCTATTGCACCTCCTGGCTTCTACTGCTGGTTTGCGTAATTGCTGGCCTGAAATCCTTAAATGTAGGATGACAGACTGAAGTCATGCATATGGGGTGATATGGATCATGCTATGGATTCACAGTAGACTTCTGCAGTGCAAATGACTGTACAGTACTGAATATAATGGATGAATTAGGTAAGCACCTTGCTTTTCATATTTACAGAAATAATCCTTTTAAATGTCTTTACTGTTTTCAGTTTACAATTTTTATCCCTAGTTATGGGAAGTATGTAGTGGTTTTCCTTTGTACTTTCTAAACACTTGTGAGGAGTCCAACGTGAGGCAAGGGGCTGAGTCATCTATTGAGTGTACACTGATCTTTAGATTTTATTTTTTTAAGATATACTATCAAATGGAAGATTTTATCTTTCATCTTTATCTGCCCTTAATAACTGATTCACTACTGAATGTTTTCCAAAATGCCAGGTTTCTTAGTTAACTTGAATTCTTAGTTATAAGTAGCCATGCTTTTGTTATATAGTGTATTTACCTCCTTGCTCAAGACATCATTCAGTCTAATTAGTTTTAACTTCAAATTTGCAAGACTGATGGAAATTGAGGATTGTAATACACAGAACAGGAAGGGGCCTGTTTGTCTGTAATGAAATCTTTTACATAAGCTAGGGACTGCAGTTGCTAAAACAGCTACAATGCAACATCCTAATTCCAAAAGTAATAGGAATTTTAGTATCAGAATACTTCCTTCCCTTTCTTTATGTGCCCTAGGCCAGACAGCTGGAGAAAGATGTTCTGTGGTGTGGAAGTTCTCTCTGAGGAGTTATTCCCCGAAAAGGGAATTAACGGAGATTTTTGTAACTCTTAATCTCTTCAGTTTTTCAAGTTTGTTCATGCAGAGCATGAAAACAAGAATGCTATTTAGAGTTTTCTCTTCTGCCTCTACTTAGTTTATTTTCTGGTTACTAAATCCAGAAAAAAAATAATACATTCTTTTTAATAAATCTTTCTGATGAAGACACTTTTTTGCTGTCTCATTTTGTCATTTAAAATGTCAATCTTCCTCTTGAGCAGTTGCCTGTCATGTTTACTCTGTAAACTTTGAGTTATGCCATGTGGCTGCCCTTTTTGTTTGCTATAAGCTGTCTCTGAAGTAATAAATGGAACTGGGTTTTTTCCTTTGCTATACGTGCCACTGAATGTACCTGGAAGTGGCCTGATATTGATTAGCAGCTTGATGCTACCATCATTTCTATGTGCCACACCCTCACCTGACGTTTATGGTGCTGGCAGCTCACCGTCCCTGTACAGAGATGTGGTTTATATTTGTAGCAGTATTTTTTAACTTCTGTTTGGTTTTGGACATGTTGGGCTCTAGAGCTAATGTGTAGAGGTGGAAGCCAACAGACATGCCACAAACTGAGGGGTCAGCACCTCCAGACGTTGACTTGTGTTGTGGTGCCTGCCCTGTTGTACAGCAGTGACTGATAAGAGCTTGCCTGTCTTCTGGCCCAGCTCCAGCACAGCCTGTATGTGCATTTGCACTCATTGCACAATTAGAGATGAATGTTGCCTCATCTGATATCCACAACTTTGATTTGCTTACATTGTGGCAATCATACTGGGATTGTTTTGAAAGTGAATTGAGAGGAAGGTCCTTTATCTCTAAATTGTGTTGTGAAGTTACGGCAATTAATTGCATGGGGCTTTTTGAATGTATTAGTTAAGGGGGGCAAGGAACCTCAGTGCTCCAGGAAATAAAGGATTGCTAGCACTGCCTGATGGCTTACTAAGGTACATGCACACTTAACTGTTTTCCCTGACAGTTACAAAAACTTCTTTTTATTATTCTTGATTTTTAGATTGCAAGATTTTTTTTCTTGGGAGTGGAGGATTTAGGGAGGAAAAGGAAGGAGATGCTGAACTGTGGAACAATAGTGAGAGGAACAAGCTGTGGAAGTAAACTGAGACCACCCACCTCGCTTTCATTTCAAACATAATCAGGAACTTCAAATGTGAAAGACTGTACTTTATTCTGCTCTATCATTGCCAAAGTCTTTGAAAATTTAATTCACCATAAATATTAATATTCAGATAAAATGTTTCCAAAAGCAGTGGATTTCTTCAGGTTTCAGATAATGTTGTAAAGTAGAAATGGAGGTAGAATAATAAGAAAAACATTATTGGAGGATGTGAACAGAGACAGCATTTTATTCTAAGTCCTTGAGTGATGAATTGATAGAAAATAAAGCAAAGCTTTAGGCTGTTGTAACTTATGTTGATATCATTTCTTTAATTGGTCATTTTTTAAAATCCACAAGCATAATGATAGAATTACCAGATTAAACAGGAAATTCCTCTATCTTGGGGCTATTTCAGTATAAAATAAAAATACACAGCTGCTATCAAATTCCTCTGTACTTATAATGAAAAATACTACAAAGTGAGGTTTTTGGACTTCTTTTGCTCTTATCCGCTGCAGTCACGTACTTGTAAGCAGTGTTGCAATATCAGAGCTGCTACAGTTTTTAAATTGTATGTACAGTGATCAACATTTGTTAACGGGGAACAAAAGCAGAGGCCAAGGCTGTGTAAAAAGATGCAAGGGGAGGGGGAGGAGGCTTGGGGTAGCTTCAAGGTTCCCAGGCACATCTCCACATGCATCTCCTAAGTACTTGTCTTCCCTGCCCCCTGGCCTAGTTGCAAAGCAGATCTGTATTAACAAAAAGATGGCATTAAATAGGAGCAACTTAAGGTGCCATTCCCATGAAATGGAAGGTTTGGCTGTTGCTCATGATGTCATGGTTTAATCCCAGCCAGCAACTAAGCACCACACGGCCACTTGCTCACTGCCCCCGCAGTGGGATGAGGGAGAGAATCTGCAGAGCAAAGTGAGAAAACTCACAGTTTGAGAAAAACACAGTTTAATAGGTAAAGCAAAAGCTGTGCATGGAAGCCAAGCAAAATAAGGAATTCATTCACCCCTTCCCATCATCAGCCATCTCCAGGAAAGCAGGACTCCATCACGTGGAATGGTTATTTGGAAGACAAACATCATCACTGCAAATGTCCCCCATCACCTCCTTCTTCCCTGGGATTTATATGCTGAGCATGGTGTCATATGGTATGGGATATTCCTTTGGTAAGTTGGGATCAGCTGTTCCAGCTGTGTCCCCTCCCTGCCTCTTGTGCACCCCCAGCCTACTCACTGGTGGAGATGGTGTAAGAAGCAGAAAAGGCCTTGACTCTGTGTGAGCGTGGCTCAGCAATAGCCAAAACATCCCTGAATTATCAACATCCCTGTGTTAGCAACACTGGTTTCAGCACAAATCCAAAGTTTAGCCCATACTAGCTATTATGAAGAAAATTAACTCTATCCCAGCCAAAACCAGCACACATGACTTGTCAAAACTAGGCAGCATTACACTAGGAAGTGTAGTTTCACTTGTGTCCTTCCTGCTTGTGGTGGGAGGTGTGATGTAATTAGGGTAAGTCTATTGTACATCTCCAATAACTGAACAAACTGTGTGATCAAATAGAATGATGATGCTTTTTTCCTTTGGTCTCTTTTTTCAACTACAAAAAGGTGTACAGAATCCTTGGTTAAAAAGAAAAAAAAAAAAAAGGAAAGAAAAAAAAAAAAAAGGAAAGAAAAGAAAAAAAAATAAAGTCTGTAGATTAGAATATGAATGGAGTAGTCCCAGAGTTGCTGCTTGTTCTGCCTGTGGAGATAGAATGGAAGCAATTTTTCCTCATGTATGCAGAGCAAGTCCCAGCTTGGACAGAAAGCAGACCTGGTTCAGGTATTTGAAGCAAAAGAACAAAAATTACTGTGTGTTTTTTCTAAGCAGTAAATGATTTGAAATACTTATGTTGCCCAGCAACAAGACATCTTGGAAAAAGACGTTTACTCATCTGTCTGAAATGAGTATGCAGGTTGTTGTTTGAAAGTGTGCAGTAAATGCAAGATGCATAGCACGACTTCCCAATTTGGTAACAAATCTTCTTTGGAAAGGTTCAACATTAAGTTGTCAAAAAAACCCCCCAAAATATATAGTGTTTTAAGCTGTATCATTCTGGAAATTCAAATTATGCTATTAAATGAAAGCCTGAGGATAGCTGAGACTTAGCTAGTGACTGTACATGCTTCCTTTAGTCATGAAGAACAAATGTGGACATGTTAATAAACGGCTGCTACTTTTACATCTTCTTTTAAAATATTGGTTTGGGGGTTTTTAAATAGCAGAGGATGTCAATAAGTGTGGCAAATTTACAGGGTCATGTAGCTTTGACTTTCAAGCTTAGGCAATGTTTTTAACACAAGGTAGCTGAAAAAGCATTTGAAATTACTCTCTGCTATTTTTAATGTGTCTAGCACTTAAAAAAAAAAAAAAATCCATATAATCCTCTTGAAACAGATGGCTACAGTGAGTTAAAATCCTGCGCTAGGATTTGGGCTTTTACCTGGTGCTGAAACCAATGTCATGGCACAGGGACACATCACTGAATTTGGAGGTGAAAAACCTATTTCAAAGCTATCTTGTTTGGGGATTTTTTGTTTCTTTTTAATAATTAAGAAAAAAAAATTTAAAAAGTCTTCAGGGAACTGTGGAGTTCCTCAGGATGTTGCATTGTCTGTTTTATTTCTTTTAGGTAACGTGTTGTATCCTATCTTTTCCTAGGCTGTATGGGAATATGGAAGTTGGTGTTAGCTAACTGGTCCCAAACTCTTCTTCTGTGAGGGGGGAAAAAAGATAGGAAATCAAATTCTTGAACTTCAAACCCTGTAAATACTTGAGCTGCCTAACAATGCAGGATTCAAACTGAAATTTTTATTTTAACCGTATGTAAGGATAAACCCAGGAACACTTTGGGGGACAGGGCTGAGGTGAGGAGGAAGATGTTAGTCTTACCTAGGACTAAAGCATGGTTACTTTTCATTTTCTATACTTTTTTTTTTTTTACTTTTTTTTTTTTTTTTAAGCAGGACAGCTGGCTCTTTTATCTATAGAACTACAACAGTGTCTCTAGAGATGGTGATAAAGCACTGGTGTTCTTCTCCAAATAACTGGAAATAATGTAATATAGCTGGTGATTAATAGAAGAAAGGCATACTATTTCAGTCTGCTTCTTTCCTGGGTTGTTTTGATTGTAAAAGGAGGCAAATGACTGGAAGGTCCAAGTATTGCCACATGTTTAAGTTTTTACAGTTAAGTCACTTTGTAGCTAAAATTTATCCCCGGTGCATTCCAGCAATTAACCGAAGATCAACTTGTGGCAACTAGGTGCAAAAGAAACAGTCTTTATTCAGATTACCATCTGAATTGCACCAAAATGTATTTAAACTTAGCAGATACAAAAACCTGTGCTGACTCTTCTCTGTCTATTTATAAAATGCATAAGTTTCAAGGGAATGTCTTGTGTTCAGCAGTGACAGGAAGAGCACAACCCAAGTATAGCCTCAGTGCGTACTGCCCAACTGCTCTGCGCCGCTGTTCTTCTCTGCCATCAGTTCTCTGCAGGAGCACTCAGCACTTGCACTTGTCTTCTCACTCAATGTTGTTACCAACGGCAGCAATCAAGGATCTGAAATTATGTGAGTATTGACAGACAGAGAAATCTTGGTAGCAGATAAAAAAAGAACCTGAACTGTGGGGTGGTGAAACCTGGTTTTTGGACAAAAAATTTTAATGTGATGTCTTGAGGTGCACTCCAAACCTGCTCATGCTTCCCTAGTTATCATAACTCAGTGTAGGTCCTTCTTAGCAAGACAAAGGACAAGGTGTGTACTAGAATACAGAGAGTTTTCAAAAGATGTCAGATTCTTCACAGAAAGCTGAAGAAGTCTTCAAGCTGGTAGCTCACAGTATCTGGTGTTTCTAAGGCTCTTATTGCAAAGCCTTCTTTAGTGTTCTTAGTTTATTGCTCTAATACCTGTAAATAGCACTTGGAAAAGAGCAAGCACATAAATAACAGGCCTATTGATGACACATTAAACTTTATTGTCTTCTTAGCAAGACCATACACAGATGAAAATATTTCTTAGTATTCTGGGAGAGTTTCTGCTTCCTGATAAAAAAATTAGGATAATTCTGGGCAATTCTTAAGAGAGCATGTAGGAGGTGAGAGCTGATCATGTAGATGCAGTCAGCTGAGAAGCTGAGTTTCTCTGGACTTCACTGACAGGGTGCTGTTAGGCATGTTGGCACATGCTAGATTTAATCTTTAAAAAGCTAGTGATGTGACACAGGTTTTTCACCCCAGTTACTTTACTGCAAGAGCTATTCAGCTTGGTGATGTGTCTCTATTCTCAATTTCTTAACGCTGCTTCAGCCACACTACTGCATTGAACTGCAGAGCAAGCAAAGAGCATGTTAAGAGGGATATTGGGACAAGGGGAGTGGGAGGTTTGAATGTGTTACATCCATTGGGAATGTCTTGAACAAGAAGTATTGCTCCTGAGCCTGCCAGAGGAGTAGTTCATGAAACTAGGTTATTGTGAAATAACTTGGTGGTACTGTTGCAGCCACAGGTTATTTGTATTCTTTCAGACAAGGAAAATACAGAATATTTCTGCTGAAGTGTGCTATTGTTTTGTCCCATGTTAAATACAACATCTCTGCTGCTTTCATCTATACCTCTACAAAGACAGAGGGGCACTGGTAGACATATGAGGACAGATTTGGAGAAGGCACTCTGACTACTTTGTCCAGTGAAATCATAACCAAGTGTTTCCCTCAGCTGTAAGAAATGCAAATGTAGCTCTTAAGCCTGCAGACTTTAATAGTTCAAATGCATGTATAGAAGCAAAGATAATATTCCATAGGACTACAGCAGAATAAAATGATATAACTAAACATGACCTATAAACAAGGCTGTGACACTAAGTGGTCAGTGAGCCTTAGGCTCTTTCTGTACTTTCTGCAGCTTTCACAGGGGGGCCAAATGACACCTGGTTCCCCAAACCTTGCAGACGGTGTCAACAAGCACTTCTTGCTTAATGAATCTGTGCCCTCAGATTCCCAAGGATGTGTGTGATATGGAGCCTTCTTGTGCTAGTGTGACCTTGTTCAGTTTGTCAGCCTTGAGCGGGTGGTGTACCCATGATTTATGAAGCCTGTTCATCTGACCTGGAAGAAAGCATTTTACCTATTCTGTTTAGTCATGGTGAAATATCTACATCTGCAGTAATAGAAGCATGTGTAAAAGAACAAGTTAGGGAAATAGAGGTTATATTTATCAGTATCTTTTCTTAGTACTTCAGCTTTGCAGCTGGTTGATACAATGGCCACAGAGCCTGTCGGGGCTGGTGGGGTGTGTATTGGCAATGAGGTCTGCCCATTTTTTTGTTACAGGCTTCTACTCTTCTCTCATGGGCATGGGAAAGGATGTGGAAAGGGTGAGGACAGGAAACAGGACAAAGAAATTAGACCCTCTCTTTTACCCTTTCCAAGCCTAAACTCTGCTTTCTACTTGTTTTGGTTTTGGGTTTTTTTTCCCTTAGAAAGGTCTTCCCTCACCATGCAGTGACTGAGCCCAGGGCTTGACATGCTAATGCAGAGGGATTGCATTTCTTTTCCCTTCTCCGGCTCTCGTATTTAACATTTACATTGCTTAATCTACATAGTTTTGCCTGCCTTCTTGCCTTCTCTTGTTACTCTGAAGTAAGTGATTTAATAATTTGATAATTTTATCACAGAATGTCAAGGGCTGGAAGGGACCTTGAAAGATCATCCAGTCCAACCCCCCTGCCAGAGCAGGATCACCTA
>JANHGN010023005.1:0-14384 GCA_024605025.1 Megaceryle maxima | reverse complement strand
CAGGCTGCTCACTTCAGAAAGTTCTGTTAGTCAGAAGTACTGAACTGAAAAGCAAAATCACTGAACAGAATTAGTTCTGTTTTCACTCAAACCAGGACAAGTGTTTACCCATGTCATCTCTTCTTCAACTGGGATGGGTGGGCAGTGTGGTTCTTGTGTGGCTCTGGGCAAGTCTCTTAGCATTTCGGTTCAACACCAAAAACACCAGAAGCAAAAAACCAAACCAAAACAATATCAGAAAATACCTGATGGGGTGGAATAAAAGACAGAGCCAGACTCCTCTTCATGGCACACAGTGACAAGACAGGAGATGATGGGCACTGAACTGCAATATAGGAAATTCTGTTTGGACATAGAAAAACTTGTCCCCTGTGGAGAGTGGTCAAAGACTGTCCCAGGTCACTCAGAGCAGTTGTGGAGTCTCCATCCTTAGAGAGATATTCAGAACCCAACTGGACATGGCCTGCTCAAGGAAACACCAGTTTGAGCAGAGGGGATGGACTGGGTGATCTCCAGAGATCCCTTCCAGCCTCAACAACTCTGATTCTGTGATTGTCTTCTCTCCAATATACCTGCATTATTACCCAGGCTGTCTTCAGCCTTTTAAATTTCCAGAATGCTTCAGACTTTTATTCCCTCCATATAAAGATAGTGGGTTTAGATAAGAAGCAGAACAAGTATTAGGTAGTTGAATTTTGTCTCTCCTGGCATGTGTTAGGTTATTGAGTCTTGCTGTAACCAGTGTTATCAATATTTAGGTTGGGATTTCAGATGTTTAGTTGTCTGATTAATGTTTGTACCTTGGAGCAAGAGGCATTTTCTGTGGAAGCACACCTACACCAGTTACTAAATACTTGTGCCAACTCTTACTTGATATCCAGCATCATTAAAAGTCATGGCTGTGCCATCTGTTCTGGTCTTCATCTCTTTTCATATGAGTGGTCATATGAACGTGTATTCAAACTGTGTTACAAAATATTCCAAGGAAATGTCAGATGAGAGGAAATACAGGAAAAAAAAAAAAAGAGTATTACTCTATGTACCTGGTCTCTGTTACAAGTGTATTATCTGGATGGCTTTTAAACCACTGTTCTGAAGTTAATGCAGTATTGCATAATCCCGTGGTGCAACACTTGAAGAACATAACGTGCGCACACTCTATAAGATGCAAAGAAACTTGTGCTGAAGCTATTGGAGCATCAGTGCTCTCACTAATGCTCACAAACAAGATTGTTACTATTTTATAAGTTTCCTCTTCTGTATGATGCCATAGGCCAGGCTGATCAGAATCACTAAATGGCAGGTGTTGGAAGGGACCTCTAAGTATCATCTAGTCCAACTCCCCTGCCACAGCAGGATCACTCAGAGTAGATCACACAGGCGCAAGTCCAGGTGGCTTTTGAAAGTCTCTAGAGATGGAGATTCCACCACCTCTCTGGGCAGCCTGTCCCAGTTCTCTATTACCCTTGCAGTGAAGAAGTATTTCCTCATGTTGAGGTTGAACCTCTTGTTTTCCAGTTTATGACCATTGACACTAGTCCTGCCACTGGACACCACTGAGAAGAGCCTGGCCCCATCTGCCTGATACTCACCCTTCAGATATTTATAAGCAGTGATAAGATCCTCTCAACTTCTTTTTCTCCAAGCTAAACAGACCCAGTTCTCTCAGCCTTTCCTCACACAGTAGGTGCTCCAGGCCCTTAATCATCTTAGTGACCCTCTGCAGTAGTTTCTTGTCCTTTTTGAACCAGGGAGCCTGGAACTGGACACAGTACTCCAGGTGAGGCCTCACCAGCACCTCCCTTGACCTACTGATCTGATAAGAATCAAGATGTAGGTTTCCCGTGCGTTACAACAGAACTTATCCTGAGAATGTTTGAAATGGCTTATTCAGACAGGAGGAAAGTCTGTTTTACCTCCCCCTCCTCCCCCCAAAGTTAAAGTAGTAATAAGATGTAAAGAGTTTGTATGATATAAAGAGTTTAAATGCACTTACTCTGGTAATTGAAACACTTTTTCAGGCTTAGTACCACCTATTTGAAACAGAAAGGAAAAAGTATGGGTTTTGATAATGGTAGAGCCTAAAAAGCCTGGAGGTCCAAGTGTTCAGCGTTGCTTAGATCTTGCCAAAAATCAGTCCATCTACCCATAGGTCAAACTAAGCCTTTGTATGATGCTTTTAAAATGGCAAAATATTAAAATCTTTTGTTTGGCTTCCTTTAAGGTGTGACAATTCTTATTGTGAATTGGAATCAATATTTGTTAAATCCAATAATAGTTGCTTCTATTGATCACAAAGACTTCATACAGTTGTCAGGGAAGGCACTGTTGTTTTTGACAATTATTTAAAATTTCACTCATGATTCTTTTGGTAAGATGATTTTTTAAATGCTGCTATGCTGCTCTCAGCAAAACGTTGTTCTTGAACAGTAAGCATTTAAAATAGCCTTTGAAGTTGGTGTAATCAATTTTTTCCAACTTGCATTTCCAGTGATATTTTAATTAGAATTAATTGTGTTGGGGTTTTTTCCTCCCCTAAGTTTTATTGATTTAACTGTCTTTTTATCTTTGCTTGCAAATATTTTCAAGCTGTTAGAGAAAGGGTTTGGAATTCTTACAGTCTGTCTTTAGCCTCTTCCCAGACCTCTGTGTTCTGGACTCAAAACACTCTCACAGTGGAGCTGCTGGACACAAAGATGAGTCATTAGCTGAGAAAACCATGGCATCTGATTTCCTGGCTTGGCATTGAAATAGATGTTGAGCCAAGGATACGGTTGTGATGTGAAGTATAATAATGAATCTTTTGGGGTTTTTTCTTTATGAAGGGTTGTTGAAAGGGCATTCAGAGACCCACAGTGATCTCTTCTAGACTGACAGGGCCTGATCAAAAGTTTATTGAAAATAATGGGATTGTCTCCTCCGTTAGATTTCAGCCAGGTCATAAATTGCCCTCTCTTCAGTTCTGTATAATGTGTGTGTTAGTAATTTGTAAGGAGTCTGTGACGTGTTTACGAGTATCTCGTACCATACCTTAGGAAACCTAGGATCTGCAAGTCAGCTTTAGCAACACAGTTTCTTCATTGCATCCAAAGATTGCAATGTGTTTGAACATTTACTTCTTCGAAGTCACTCTGCAGTTTCATTCTGGTATTCTCACTAACTTGCTTTTATCAGTATGATTAATTTAGTTTCCTCCAAGGGAAATGAAATTCAAAAAAATATTTTAAAACATGAAAGCTGATCTTCTTTGGAAGTAGTGGTTTCCAAAACATCACTGAGAAGGAAAAGGAAAAAATAGTTGCCTATTAATGTTGTTGTTTATTAATATGGTTAATATGCTAATTAGCATTAGCATAATATGGGAAAAAAGAAATGATACAGCTTACTAAAACCAACATTGTTAAAATGTAATCTTCTTGTGGCTCTTTCCTCAACTTCAATGGGAAACTTGGGGCTTAGGTGTTTTCTGCATGACCTTCAGGGCTTTTTTTGGTGCAAAATTGTAGTGCCAAAACAAAGGGTCCTCCACCTGGTGTGCAAAGCCAATCGACACACAGAATTTGGTATTTGCTTTATTTTCATTCTGCACAAAATGGGTGCTAGGCAGTAGATAGCTCAAACAGCAGCAGTTTATGTATGGTACCAATAAGAAAGAAACTATATATGACTGGTTACGTGAGTTCGCATCACATCAATCTTTGTACACATGCTCCATGTAGTACCTAATTCACTATACTAAGGTGGTCCTATGTTTACATTTAAATTGTCGTCTTAGAGCTGTGTTTTTAGTATAAAATCACCAAAGGTTATGTAGGGGACACCTTGTATTTTGATCTCTGTTCAAATCTGTCTCTGGTTTATGTACAGTAGCCATAATGAGGCATTACCTATAAAGGCTGACAAAATTTTACTGTCTTTAGATACCACTCTTAATTACTGTGTCTTGTTTCTGGGTATTTTAACCCTTGAGGTCATCCCGTACTTTAGTCTTAAGGGCCTTCCTTTGTTATTATCCTGGTTTCAGACCAGTTCATTATATCCTCATTAAGCCTAAAAGTTTCTATCCTTCTGACATCAAAACAGTGTAGAATGGTATTGAAGTGGTATTTCAGAACAGTCTGGTTTTAAAGGGAACTTGGTGATTAAGGTTGCATTATAATAGAGTGGTCAAGTTGTTGTTTATTAATGTGATTGATTAATCTTTTGCCTTTTCTTCCTTATTTTAACAGCTGAAGGTTCTAAAATACAAGACAAGAAAGTCACTTCAGGACAAAGCAACACCGGAGCTAAACCAGGTACGCCACTCCATGTGCTTCATGTTATAAGGCTGTTTGCCTCAGTGGTGTATGAAAAACTTTTAAAATATTTGATGCTCTCATACCTCTCTTATTGTTTCAGTCAAAACTGGTATCAGTGACTATCATATTTAGTTAGGCTGGAATCTGATTGGTTGTGAAGAAGCAAAACTGAAAAAAAAAATCTGCTTTTAGAACAGCTTAGAAATGAGGATTGGGAAGTGAGATAAGGCAACAGAAGCCACTATATTTGCATCTGTGCTTGCATGAGAATTATCTGCTGTAGGCAGAGATTTACAGCTTTATATAAACATGCTTCTGTTCAGACATTTCTTCACTTACCACAAAGCGTGCCATATTCTGTGATATATTCTGTGCAGTGGGCAGATGTTGTCATTACTTCACCATACCTATGATTGGTAGATTCTGTGGATTTAATCCACTGTTCACTTAGACAGGTGAAAGTCTACGTACTGGAATGTTTAATGTAGTCCTCAGTGCCATGAGTCTGTTTCACTTGCATGCTTAGACCAAGATCCACAAGAGCACTTAAACATCTAAATTCTGTCTGTATTGCAGTTCAGGTACCCAAGTTTAAAATATGCAGTTAATAATGATCTTGTTTATATGCCTCAGAAAGGAGAGATGCTTGTGTTGCTGAGGACTAGGCACACTGTCAGCACCCCCCTTTTCAACTCCTTGACGACTTGGCAGCTCAGGGGTTGTTTTGTACAGGGAGACTCTTCTCTATCCCCAGATTGGTACTTTTGGCTGACATGCCCAGAGGGGAGCAATCCCAGTGCTGTCTGTGTTCAGATCACACCTCTCATGCTCTGTCTGGCAGCACTGGGTCCAGCATGAAGTGCAGCATTCGTGGTTGCTTTCATTCAGAAAGGCAGTGTCAAAAGGAGGAGAGACTGGAGGTAACATTGCCCACTTCCACAGCAGAGAGAGAACTCTTGGCATTGGACAGTGGTCAATATCCACTTTATCCTGCAGTAGTTTAATCTCAGTTTTCCTTTCTCAGGAGGGTGTCCCAGCTGTTCCTATGTTCCCTTTGTCTATGCTGGTGTGTAGAAAGGCAGACAGAGTTCCTGGGGCTGGAGAAAGGGAGGGCACAGGCACGCATGTGGGGCTTAGCTCTGCATCCAGCTGGTGAGAGTCCATGTTGGAGAGAGGGTTCCCAAGAGCCAGTGATTTGTTTGTTTTTCTTTTGGGGGGATGGTTGTTGTTGTTTTTTCTTTAGACTGCGTATGAATTTTGTGTCAAACTGTTTTGGTTAAAAAAACAAACAGAAAGCAGCAGGAGTGACAGCTGTCACTATAAATAATGTCATTATTCTCTGGAAAGTGTCTACAGGCTGAACAAATGTTAGGTAGGAGTCCAAGGCAATGCTGAATGTGTGCACAGCAGTGCAAAGGGAGCTAGACGAAGGGAACAGAGTTAAGAGATCCAAGCAGTGCATCTTTTCAAATAATGCTGTGGCTTGCTTTTGTTTCTTGGCACAGCACCCCTGTGAACTAACATGCGAACTGGCTGTTGTTTTCCACTTGATATCCCTCTTAGTTTCTTCAGTAGAAGAAATTATCGCCCTAGGAGACAAGTGCAGAAGGGAAGCGGACATTTGAGCAAAGAGATTGAGAGGATTATAGATGGAAATGAAGAATAGTAGTAGTCTGACTTTTGAATTCACACTGAGTGCAGCTTGTGGTTACCCGGGCCACGGAAATTGGCCGTATGTAGTAAGCGCATATGGCAATTACTGATTTAACAAAATTACAGCCTAATATCTACAACTATCAATCACTGAGTATTAACTATGTGGAAGATTTTAATATCTTGCCTTTTTTTTTGTTTTGTTTTGTTAATAGAATTAGGGACCAAAATTAACTGACATTTCAGTGCTGAATTTATGCAAAATCCCATCCATGGCTTCTAAACTCTTTTAAGTTCTTTAAAATACTCACAGTAAGTGTTGCAAGTTTATTGAATAATACTGTTTTCATAGGTAGTTTAGAGGCTTAATTTCCAGCAATAGGTACAAAATTAATTTCCCCTTTATAGAACCATGGCTTATTTAATCTCCAAACATTCCTCTTAGGCATAATATTAAGTATTTGGAAGTTATGTAAGTGCAGTGAAATAGGTTGCTGAGTGTGAATTCACACATATTGCATCATAACTAGGCTGCAACTTCTACAGCAGCATGCAGATATTCCTGGGGTGTTCTCTGTAAGGCATGTGCCCAGTTACCAATTATTTCTGTAAGAATTGAGGAGTTCTTGCAGGATTTGTTGCAGATAACATGTTTCCCACCTCCTTGCACAGCAACTTAAAGCTATTGCCTGATAACCAGTATGAGCAAGAGAGAGTACAAAGTTCCCTGTGTGTTTGTCCTGGTATTGCTACTGAATAAGAAGAAATGCCCGTCCCCTGGGTATTTGCCTGGCAGGTTGTTAATAAGCAGAGACACGAGAAATAAAATCAGGAGCAGGCCAGTGAACTTCATCGTTTTACCAAAATGTGAAGCTATTGAAGCTATGTACTGGGGGTGTCAACAGATCAGCTGCATTTGGAATGCGGTAGTTGAAGGTTGGGCTTGTAGCCAAACTGTGAAAGCTCATTAAGGACACTGATTAACAGTGTAACTTTTGCACCAGTAATGTATGCTTCAGCCTCTAGCAGAGCAAAGGCAGTTCTGGTTTGCTACAAAGGTGTTATCCCCATCTTTGTGCCAGTATTGATTTAGTCCTTTGTGGTCCCAAATGTATGCAAAATAGCTTGTTACTGAAGACATGCTTACAGTCTGCATAGCTTGCAACTTAATGTGAATTCTTTAGGATTGTTCTAACGTCCTGGGGTGTTTGAAGAGGGGCTCTGTGTGTGTGTGTTTGTGTATGTGAACACTGTCAGGTGCATGATATAGAAAAAATAATTGGATACCTTCAAACAGAATGGCAGAGGGCAGCTTTAAAAATTTATTTTATTCCTTCCATTGCTTATAATTAGGAATTCTTGAGGGAGACCTTTTCAGTTTGCCTGTCCATGTAACCCTCCTGCCTCTTTGAGGAATTACTGCTTTGCCCTGATAGGGAAATCTCTCCTCTCAAAAAATAATTAAAAAAACCAAAACCAAAAACAAAAAACAAACCACCACCACAACAAAAAAACCTGACAGGAGAACAGTACATTCTGAAAGACTCAGGATTTTACGTTATTCCCCAGTGTCTCATCATTCTCTGTCAATTTGATGTTACATTGACTTTGTTGACAGGCCTTGAAGGGGATCCTTGTTTTCCAGGGGAATTCATATTGGATGTACATTATTCCGCTAGCACTAATTACTCATGCTACAGAAATTCATGGTTTGTGCTAGCCATGAGAGAGTAGGAATATTATTACCCTTTTGACCTTTGTCTACATGCTGAAGAGATTGCATGCAAGGCAGCACACTTCTTAACATCAGCCAAATGTTAACCTACACCATTGGACAAATCTATGCAGTGGTATGGCTAGGCATAGTTTCAGAAGTGGCAGCACTGTGTGCTACTAAACTAGCAGTGAAAGTTTGAGCTGTAACCAGCTGTAATCACTGTTGTTTTTGCTGCTGACTCGTTCATTTGTTGCACCTTTCATTGGGGCTATCATGTTTGAATATTCTTCCTACTAGCTATGCAATGGGTTTTCTCCTTGCAGCTCTTACTTTGCATTGCTATTAATGCCATTAATTGGGACTGCAGTCTCTGACCGTTGTTGTTAGCTTTTCACTAATGAGGGTTCAAGATAATAATTAAGCTGAAGCTAGTTGTTGCTGAACTCGTTCATCCAAGAAATCCTGTCATACTGATGCAGAAACTTCTGTTACAGTATGAAATGCACATTACTGATTTTTCATCTAATTCAAATAACTATTCAAAATCCACCGAGCACACCCTCACTCCAGGGATTTCTTTTTGCAAATGACTTTAACCTCATTTTTATGACCCGCTGTGTTGTTTTGCTAGTAATTTTTTTCATGGGTGTGCAGTCTATACACAAAGAGGCTAATTTTACATGTTTTTACAAATTACTTACTTGTGTGTTTGCACTGAATATTGAAAAGGCTCTGTTGTCTTGTTTATACCTGCATTTCTGTGATGACAGTATTATATGTAGTTCCTTAATTTAAAATACATTAAAACTGAGTTCCCCTCAGTAGTAAAATAAATCCAACCGTTTCTTTATACCCAGAATTTTTTTTAAATTTTCTGTGGTTTCTTATTTTTTTCACTTGTGTTTTCAACTGAAAGCAGACTTTCCAAGTGCTATTGAAAAAAGCAGAAAATTAAGAGCTTTCCAGGTGTAACAGAATGCACTAAGGATGAGTAGGAAATTAGTTTTGGCAGCATGCTGAGATAAACTGGTAACTTGGATTTTGTCCCATTTGTGTCTGGAACAACTCCATTGCTGAGGCTGGAAGTAGGATGCTGTTTAGCATTTTGTTGTCTTCCAAAGAACTCACTGAGTAAGTGATGTTTTTCTAACCAAGCCTGAATTGTTAAGTCTGGGCTCTGAGAGATTTTACATATTATCCTGTTATCCAAATGATCAGTTGCAGGTATTTTTAATGAAATCAGGTAGCTAACTTTCAATATCCAAGGATAGCTGAGGAAACTATCACCTTACTTTACTGATATTATACCAGTCCATGCATGTGATGCACTGTCTTCATGTGTTTGCCAGAGCATTTAACACAAGCACACAGAAACATCTTTGGAGATCAGTATCATGCTGGCTTCAGAAGCTCAACCAGAACTGCTGCAGTGTTTTGATCCAACCTGTTCTGCTTGGCCTCTGAGCTGCTTCAGTCTCATGGAATAGAGCTTATTGGGTTTTTTGAGGCAATACAGGTAGGAAGAGAATGCTGCATTGTAATAGAATTTCCTGTGCATGTATTTTGGAGAGAGGTTATGGAATAATAAATAGGCAGTATTTTGTCACTAAGCTCCCAAGCAATCATGTTGTTATAGGCTTGGAAACAAAATGTCTTCCTTCATTTTTATGGGTCTTGCTTGGAATTCAGAGTTACAACTTTATCCATTCTTTGGGAGTGTTTTACATTTTGATAATTAGGAGGCATTCATTTTTTCTTTTTAATTGTTTAATCCCTTTTTTTTCATAAGGTGGATTTCTGGAAATGTGATTTCTTTTGAAAAAGAATGACTAGAGTTGTTTAATGATTATTCCCCTAAAAACTTGTTTATACTACTCTTTGATTTTATGCTATATGACTAATGTTTTCCCCCTCCCTCCATTTGTAGATCATCCAACAACACTAAAGGTTGATGACAGGCAACGGCTTGCTAGAGAACGGAGAGAGGAACGAGAAAAACAACTAGGTAAGGCTTACTTTATAATATTTTTTTTAATTGGTGCTTTTTTAATGGACTATCGTTTGCATGCAATTGTTTTGCCAGTTTGCTTTTAGGAGCATTCAGCAGACTAAGCTAGATGTGCAGTGATGTCATTTTAGATACACTATTACATCTTTGAGGTAGATCTTTTAATCCTTGGGATTCATTGTTGCTCTACCTATCACATACCTCTTGCTTTTGTGTATCTGAATGAAAAATGGGTTGATTTCTGAAATCATGCAAGTAAGCTTTGCTGATGTAAATGGAATTTTGAAGTTTCAGACTATTTTACCAATTAAGATTAGACTACTTAATAAGTTGAATGCATCCTTTATTGCCATAGAATAGAATTGCAGAACATGTGTATGATTTGATTTTTTTTTTTTCCATATAAGCTTGGTGGTTTTTTTTCAGGTAAAACTTTTAATAGTTGTCAAATAGATGTGCTCAGTATTTTATAAAATATCCCATGTGCATAGACATGTCTAACACTGTTAAAGTGAATAGTGAAGGTGAAGGTTACTTAGCAAGCAGCTAGTGACGGACAGTATACTGAGTGTGGTGGCAAGAGAATTGTAGAATTACGTGAAGCCAAATTGATGGCTTACTGAAATCTATTTATATATTTGACTGCCACAACATTCTGTGGCAGTTGGGAGGTTGGGGAGCTCAAGTATTTCCATTTATTTATTTATTTAGATGTCCACCCTGATTTCTTTAGATGCTGCATTGTTCTTTTGGCTTGAGAAACGGAAGTCCTTTATTTCCATTGTCTAGCTTACTTATGTTTATAGAACTGTATCATAATTCTAGTGGAGTTAAGATGCTCTTCCTAACATTGAAAGCCGAGATTTATTGCCATCTAGGTCTTAATAGCATTAATGTCCTTCCTTCTTTATAACACCTTGTAACATTGTACTAGCCATGAATGAATCAGTAGGGTTGTTTTGGAAGGGAAAAGGAAAGCTTTGAGTTTGGCTTGCTCAAAGGGGTAACATAAAAACATTTGCCAGTCCCTAAAATGCTGCTCCTGGAGTTGAGGTTGATGGTATGCATCGGCTTAGTTTCTTCAGCTTCTAGAGCAGGTGAAGGTTACTGACTTATAATAATTTGTCGTATATGACACTTCCATGTCTTGAATTTATTGTTCTTTTTGCAGGTTCGATCCTTGTTAGCAACAATGCTTTACTCAAGTGCAGAGAGATGCTTTCCTTAAGTTTTCCTGAACTCTGATTTTCCTAGCTATTGATAAATTAGTGTCTGTTACTGGAAGGACCTGAGTTCTCTTGAGAAATGTGTCATTTTGTGTGACATATTTTAAAAGCAGCATCAGACTAGTGGGTGTTTTTAGTTGATGTGGAATCCTTCATTCCTAAATGGAGATCTCTGTTCCCTTGTTGCATGAGGGTATTTATTGTGTGCTCTTGCATGCAGAATTATTTTTGAACCAAAAAGAAAACTGAAGGTCCCGTTGTACTTTCATCTGTGTATTTGTCTGCTAACAGTATTATTTAGGAGCTGTCTCTTGAGATTTGTGTTCCAGTACAGCAAAGCAATGATTTTTTACAATGGCATGCAAGCTTATTTATTTATTTATTTATTTATCTAGCAGGAGCTAGATAATCAGTCACTCATGTCATGTGAACCATAGCAAAGAAATGCCTAAGCTGTTTATCTTAAACATCAAGTTGTATAATGTTGTTACATAAATGTATCTCACTGAAAATTAGAGTTGGATTTTGTTAATACTGGGACATCAGCCATGCAACAGTAAACAACTGAAGGAACGAATATTTTTTATAGAATTAGGTTGGATTTAAACTTAATTCCTCTCCTTTTGATTCAAGGGATCTGTCAAGTTTAGCAAGGGGCTGTCCTTAGAGGACAGGGCAAAGGGAGCTGTCACACGTCTGGCTCCAGCTTGGTACCGTGGCTCATTTGTGTGTGTCAGGATGACTGGCTGTGTTTGGCACTGGGGGATATGTGAGAGACACGTCAGAACTGAGTTGTTTGTGAAGACAGACATGGTGGATGGCCTGGGCAAACTGGAAAAGTTTAATAAAAGCTACTGGTTTTTTCAGCGTCAGGGCTTCACCCTTATCTCTGCCACATTGATTGTATCTGTACTGGCAAATTAAACAGTGCCAAAACTCAACTGTTCTTGCAATTAAACAGTTTATGATGTATCCTGGCAGGGTTTTGGCTTCAGTCAACTAGCTGTCTCCTCACTGATTCCCAGACAGGGATTGGGAATTAGCAGGGAAGGCCCATGAGCTTTTCCTCACATATTGATTGGGTACTGTCACCATTTTGTAGGGTAGAAGTTTAGTAGTACAAGTGAAAATTGTTCCCTGCAGTCTGAGCACATTCCATTTATTAGCACAGACCTAGTTCTCCATAACTGGAAAGAAAAATCCAAATGTGTTTTTGAAAAGGGAAAGTTATATCAATTTTAAAATGGGTTTTGTTCTGACAGCCTTAGGCATTAGGCTAGCAAAAGTAAGAGTTGGGGGTTTCTTGGGTTTACTTCATAGTATCTGGTTCTTGAGAGAACCATTTTGACTCTGTATATGTTTTATCCATGCTTGTAGACTTAAGTTCTTTCATCACAACTATGATCCTGACAAGGACACATGGCTCATTTAGTTTCTAAAACTGGGAACAAAAGATGGTAGTCCTACTGTCTGACTTAACTCTTCATTTAAGGAAATGTGTTATTAGTCTTAGTTTTTAGAATATATCTGAGTTTCAGTTTCGCTATATCCATTCAATTCTTAATACTTACAATGCATAAGCATAAAATATTTTAAAGATCATTTTATGATAGGTATTTCTTGCCCATTTGAAGTGATCATTGGCAAAATATCACAGTAATTTTTTTTTTTTTTTTTTTTTTTTCCTTTCAGTGAATTCCTTTTGGCTTATTCTCCTCTCTGGCAGCTGGGGACAGGACTTTATCTAACATTTCCAGTCAGAAGTCCCACAGAAACTGGGAATCAGTGACCCTAGCACATGAATCATTTTAGGATGTCCTCAGAGGACTTGAGTGTCAGAAGGGTTTTATGAGACATGAAAATGTTTTTTAGGGGAGATTAATTTACAGATTTGTGTGCTGAATGTCCCTCAGAGCATGGTTAGTGGGGAAGAGTTGGCTTAGTGAATCTAATGTTAACTTCAGCTTTAATTACAGCTCTGAAGTTCACCTTCTAATTCATTCAGTCAACCATTTCTGTGGAATGTCCCCATTTTTAGGTAGGGTTAAAGCATCACTGAATCATTTTTCTGCTAATGCAGCAAGGAGACCATCACAGTCTCTGGCAATGCAGAGATGGCAGTGAGGAAAGGTGAAACAGCGGTCAGAGGAGGAAGCTATTTCTGAGGTCAGTGATGTAAAGTCAGGAAAGATAAAGGCTTGAAAGTGACAAAAACTGTAGGATTTTTACTCAGGTAAGCTGTCTGTCCAAGGTGGATGCAAAAGGCAGACTGAGAAAGTGCAGGGCTAGACTGACCTGCCTTTACATAGGCAGTAAACCAGAATAAAAAGGATTGAAGTGAAGAGTCAGAGAAGGGACAGCAAAAAAGAAGCTGGAGGGTCATCCCTTACTTCAGAGGGATAAAGAGAATATAGAGGCTTTGACACATAATGCGTGCTTCCCCCTTCCCTCACAGCTGAAAACCCCTGAAAAGAATGGCTCTCTGTCTGTGTGCGTGACTGGAGAAAGAAGCTACAAAATTATTTCCACAAAAGAGCCATGCATGATTGGGGTGAACATCTCCCACATTAAAGTAGTTAATTCTAGTGTAAAATTGATTGGTTTCAGGTCTCAGTGTAACTTCTAATATTGGAATGTTTCTTTCTTGATTAACCTTGTTTTCTTTTGCTCTATTACTCACTTAAGAGGTGCCAGAAATATAGGCTTAATTATGTTGCTTTGTAATCTAATCCAAATCTTGTTTGCAAACAAGAAGAAATGATTAACAGCATGTCCAGGCCTCATTTTCTAAATTTTGCTTTTATGCTTTAATTTTATGCCCTTATATCACATGACTGTGTTCAAATTTATAGATTTTACTAAGTAAGGATATAGAATAAGGGTCAGGCTGTGACTTTTCTTTGTATTTTCCAGCTTTAATGTTCCTATGCCATTTTAACTTCCAGCATGCACATACTACTTGAATGACAGCCAAGCATTCTTTAAAAGATTCTTGCATGTTGTCATACAATGTGTGTTATTACAAGGGAGATAAATATTATGAAGTTGTTAAAGCTCAGCCCCCAGAAAAGCCCTTTTTGTTGGTCTCTACCCATATTGGAGTCCCGCATTTTCTTAGCACTGGGCACAGCTCTTAGCATAGCTTCTGGAGGAGCCATCATAAAAGTGGGTATTTTCCCCTTCCACATGCTGCAAATTGGTTGCACTTCCAAGCTGATTGGACCTTTCTGACGTATCTTCTGTTTCCTATAGGCTCATCCTTCTATTAGCAAGGTGTTTGATGTACATGTCTCCATGAAATACTTATTTCTGTGCTTCTGTGCACACCTACGTATTCAGAATAGGGCTTAATATCCCTAATTTTTACCTTTGGGTAAGGTAAAAATTTACATTTGGCTTTTTAGCCCTTGAGTGAAATTCTATTTTTTACCCTGGAATATGATTTAATAATTTCAGAATGATTCAAACAAGTTAAAAGTAAT
>JANHGN010023002.1:0-14922 GCA_024605025.1 Megaceryle maxima | reverse complement strand
TTATTTTATATATATATGCAATAAAAGTTAATGCTGTATCCCTTTCAGTTATGTAATATGTGTAGGTATCTGCCTGTGAACTTTATATTTTACCTTTCTGATATATTTTTAAAAGTGTTTGAAGTAGTGACTCATCAGTTTCAACCTTTTATCTCCAGGACAACATACACTACACTGCTGACTTCCATGTTATAGCATGTTTCTCCTAATTTCATTCTACCCATCTCTTTTGGATCTTCCAAAGTCAGCAGTATGGTCTTAAATGGGGGGGGGAGGGAAAGGAAAAAGATATGAATCTTAACATAGCTTTTCTGCTTTATCTTCATACAGATATAAACCCAGTTGCCATAGAAAATTCCTGTGAAGCAGTGAGTCTGTCAGTTAGAGGCAGTGTGTTCACTAATGTTTGCTGATGACACTAAACAAGCTCTTCAAATAAAGATCACAGAAGATGTGAGAATCTCTGATGTTTAAATGTACTGGAGGGGTCCTGGCATTCTGTAACAAATTGGCTTTTATAACAGCAGCTGAAATTTAATATTAGTAACAATATTAGTATATAGGTAGACAGCAACCAAAACTCATATACTTATGAACTTTGAACTTATACAAACTTTTAATAAGAAGACTTAAGACTATTTTGCAAAGCTGAATGATCTCCCCTTATACTGCAGCGAAAGAAGAAAATAGTGTATTTACACTAGATATGTAAAAAAGGGTAAAAGAATGAATCTGTCCTATTCTTGGAGGATATGTCAATACTTGTGGTACTGTCTTACCTCTTGTCCTCCTATCCTTTTGTCAGATATGGATGGAGATAAAGCCTGATTAATAATGATCAGATGTGAAAATAATTATTCTGAATTAATTATTAAAGACAAGAGAAATGTTAGTGGAAGCTTGCCTGAAGTATTTGTCTTGGAGATAACAGTGTAAATTGATTAATCACACAAATCAAACAACTTTAATTTAGAGTTGGGATTAAAGAACTCACCATGTGTCACTTATGGGAAACCACCAGCATTGCAAATTCATTGGGACCTTCCCTGGACCACACTCCCAATAGTGGCTGTATAAATTCAAGAGCTGATGGGACATAAATTGTGATAAAAACTAGATCTTTTCTGAAAAAAGATTCTCATTTTAGTGTTCTAATGAAATGCTATTATAAGAGTATTCTCTGATTTTCTTTTGCTTGAAACTAATGCTATAATAAAAATGATTATAGCTCTTGTATTAGCTACTTATTAGCCTTAAGGAGAAAGGTACCAATTAGAGTATATTGTGTAACATTCTTAATGCTTTATTTTTTTCTCAGTCCTTATAGATTTTTGAGATTTATTGAACAATTTCAAATTTTAAATGTATCAGCTGCTAAGTAGTACATGCTGCATCAACCAGGGAAGTATACATTTGTATAACCATCGATTCAGTCTCTCTACAAAGTCAGTTATTTCTGAATGACCAAGAAGTGTTTGATCTTTTTTTTTTTTTTTTTGGTAATTAAAGAGCGATCTCTTTATAGCTAATGAACAAATATAGACAGTGGAGCTAGTGGGCTGTACCAGTGAGAGAAATCTGCTCCCGGGATATCAGCACAGGAGCTTTAATGCCAGGTTACTCCCAAAAATGACTATACGAACATAGCTGTTGTCTAGGCAGCAGTTCTATTAAGTATCACCACTTGAGTGTCACTTGTCTGCCTCAAAAAAGAAAGGCTTTTAAGTTATTTCCTATTCCAATGATGAGTTTGTTCCTTTACTTGTATCATTGAGCAATACAAGATGCAAGACCTTTTCCCTTTCCCTCTGAACCTGGGAGAAATCAGAAAACCTTCATGTGCCACATGTCTCTTGGGAAAGATTATTACGTATTGTGAAAGTGATTTATGATAATCTCTTGCTGGTTTTAATCATGAAGAATGTCCTCAGAAAGTTACAGAGCGCTAAGGCTAGAAAGCTTTCTCTGTAAAAGTATTTGCAGGGACTCCAAAGGACATCTGTGCTGTCTGAGGTGCTGTGTCTTTTGCAGATAGTTGTACATTGGATACAAATTTATTTTGTTTTTTGATCCCGTTGTTCCCTAGAGACACATAGGAGATGACTTAGGGTAAACCTAAGTTGTTCAATGGAACAACTTATTCTTGATGCTGTCTCCACAAATATCAAAGATAAGAGGGTCATCAGGTGCAGTCAACATGGTTTTACAAGGGGAAGTCATCTTTGACCATCCTGATAGCCTTCTTTGAAGATGTAACCAGGTGGATAGATGATGGTAGTGCAATGGATGTGGTTTATTTGGATTTCAGTAAAGCATTTGATACTGTCCCACAGCATTCCTTGCAGCTAAACTGAGAAAGTGTGGTGTGGACGATCAGGTAGTGAGGTGTGTTGTTAACTGATTGAAGGAAAGAATTCAGAGAGTTGTGGTCAAGGGGGTAGGGTCTAGTTGGAGGCTTGTATCTAGTGGAGTCCCTCAGAGGTTGGTGCTGGGACCAGTACTGTTCAACACATTCATCAGTGACCTGGATGAGGAAACAGAGTGCACTGTCAGCAAATTTGCTGATGACACAAAGCTGTGAGGAGTGGCTGACACACTGGAAGGCTGTGCTGCCATTCAAAGAGACCCAGACAGGCTGAAGAGTTGGGCGGGGAGAAATCTAAGTATAACAAGGGCAAGTATAGAGTCTTGTATCTGAGGAAGAATAACCCCATATACCAGTACAGGTTGGGGACTTACCTGTTAGAGTGTAGCACAGGGGAAAGGCACCTGAGGGGTCCTTGTGGACAGCAGTATGATTGGGCCAGCAATGTGCCCTTGTGCCCAAGAAGGCAAATGACATACTGGGGTGTATTAGAAGGGGTGTGGTTAGTAGGTCAAGAGAGGTTCTCCTCCCCCTTTACTCTGCCCCAGTGAGACCGCATCTAGAATAATGTGCTCAGTTCTGGGCCCCTCAGTTCAAGAAGGACAGGGAACTGTTCAAAAGAGTTTTAACACAGAGCCACAAAGATGATTAAGGGACTGGAGCATCTTCCTTATGATGAAAGGCTGAGGGAGCTGGGTCTCTTTAGCTTGGAGAAAAGGAGACTGAGGGGGTGACCTTATTAATGTTTATAAATATATAAAGGATGAGTGTCAGGAGAATGGATCCAGACTCTTGTCAGCGATGTCCAATGATAGGACAAGGGGCAATGAGTGCAAAATGGAGTATAGGAGATCCCAAAGAAATTTAAGGAAAACCTTTTTCACGGTGAGGGTGACAGAGTAGTGGAACAGGATGCTCAGAGGGGTTGTGGGGTCTCCTTCACTGGAGACATTTAAAACCCACCTAGATGCATTCCTGTGTGACCCAATCTAGGTGCACCTGCTCTGGCAGGGGGTTTGAACTATATGATCTTTTGAGGTCTCTTCCAATCCTTAATGTTCTGTGATTCTGTGAAACTGGTGGGGAATGATTAAGGCACATGATTTTCTAAATTTAATTAGTCTTTACTCTGAGATGCTGCTTCAGTGGGACATATTGTGATACCTATATGACAGTCAGTTCCTGGGATTTTGCCATGGAGAAAAACTCATTGACATACAGTCTGGATATACTTTTTATGAAACCCATTCTGTCTACATTTCTGAAAGTTGATCAGAAAGAATGGAATGATGGGCTATATTGACAAGAATTTCAGTCTATCGTGAATACCTTCATCCAAGGGATTAACATTGCTACACAATTCACCTCTAATCAAAACTAAAAAGAGGACAAAAATATGCAGTTTTCTTCCTTTCCTGCCTTCTGAAGCACCATGATCATTATCATACTGAAGCTATAAAACCTCATGGACCACCAAGGATATGATCAAGCATGCAAACCTTGAATTTCAAAAGATTGTTTCCTTTTTCCAAGGAGTAGTCTCTAGGATTTAAGAGGAAATTATTAACTGCTGGGACACTTACATCATGCCTTTTACTTAAGGAGTAACTGGAAGTAATTGGTTGAAGGGAAAGGAAAAACTTAGAGAGGATGCAAGGAGAAATAGTCTGAGGGTGAAATGCATCGACTGTGGAAAATATACTTAAGGGACCCAGGGATATACCAGACAAAGCACTAGTATATCATTATCATTTGGGTATATAACCTCAAGTAAAATAAAAGGATACCTTATGTCACTTAAAACGACGTGAAGGACATACTTTTGGTTGTGATCTTTCCTCACAAGCTCTGTTATGCTGAAATGTTATTGCGGCTATCCTCTGGGCCATTCTCCCTGTGTTCATGTGAAATTCTTGCCTTACATGATACCATTAAGGACATATTTACTAATTCTTAGACAAGATAAATCAAATCTTCAACATGAAGAAAAATTTAAATAATGAACATGAGAATGGGAACACAACTTAAATGGAAGGTAATCCTAAATTATGATTTTTAATGTTATAGTCTTTTGAGCTTGAACTCCAACAAAGGTAGGGTTTATGGAAGATCATATTCCTGCAGAGGTTTTTAATGTAAATAGATGTAACAGACAGAAAAACCTTGCAATTCCTTGACAGGTGAGGCCTCAGGTGCTCAGTACCTGATGATGGAAAACAGAATTTCACACTTTATTGGCACCCAGGAATTCCCATTGCAATACTTATGATCAAGCATTCAACATTTTGTAAACTCTAGTGAAGCTGAAAATTTTGAGTTCTACTGATTTTCCTCATCATCCAAAAAGGATGTTGTAACACACTTAAAAATCAAATCTTAATTTTTAATTAAAAGGCTACCCTTTCTTTGTTTCTTAGTTTTTTGATTTTTTTTTTTTTTTAATCAAACTTAAGCTCAAGAAAGTGCTCTAAAAATGTTTTTGAGAATTTTATTACAGGCCTGGCTGAATGGGGGTAATTGAACCCATGCCTTAAGCAACAAGATCAGTCTAGCTCTGCTGCTCTTAAAACAAGAGGAAACGTGGGCAGATCTAATACAGCAATGCAAATGCCCTTAGAATTATAGTGATAATTAAAAAAAGAAAAAAAAAATCATATCCTCAGGTCTGCTTAATTCAATAACTGAGTGTCTAGGATATTTGTTAAAGTAACAGTAGATCACTAACATCTCAAACTGTGAGATTTGACACCTGCATTTTTTAAAGTTGCTTCAGTCATTAATTGGGACCTTCAAATACCTGACTGTTCTTTCACTTATTGAATATGAACTCTAACCCTGCACACATTAGATGGCTTCCTTCTTCATAAAGAAGGTTTAAACCCCATTATAATTAATACTAATCTACAGATTTTCTAAAGATGTAGAGGGTCTGTTTTGATTCTTTTTAATTTAGTGACGTATAAAATGTGAAGGGATTTATGACAGTAATTTGGTTTGGACCAGATGAAAATAAAAAGCACTGTACTGATTATAATGACAATGTCTTTGGGCTGTTCCGGCACTCAGGTATAATTGGTCCAAACCAGCTAAACTCAGGGACCTTCTTAGGCTGCAGTCATGGATTAAACAAGGATTTGAGGCAAGATGTAACTGGGGAAGAAACATCTCATCTACTCTTCTGTTGTAATAGCTAGCTTAGCAAATGTACCATGATATTAATGTCTGTGTATAACTGAATGTGTTATTTTTTTACTATTTGCTGCTGTTGAGTGGTCATTAGTGTGTTCCTAGAAGAAATTAAGTATTTCAAGATTTTTATAGGTAGTTTTTTTTTTAATTAATACACGACTCAAAATGGATAAAGAATCATGTCTGCTGTTGCAAACGCATATTGAAGGCAAAAAAATACAGATGGTATTATTCTAGACGCTACAGTTTATAACTGCATTTATGTAGACTGTTAGAATTTTCCCTGTCTTTTCAAACCTCTACTCTGAAGATGCCCAAAATCTATTTGTAGTCTGTATATGAAATGAGCAAGCACTCTTTCCTTAGTACTCTACTTTTTTCAGTAGTCTCTTCTGGGTCAGCAATGGAGCAGAAAAGGAAGACCCAAAATATTTCTTCTAAGCCCCGCCATCTGAGCATGAATTCAAGAACTGAGTTCTACATATGGACTCGAAAGATATTAGGGTAGCTCTTACTGACCACAGGATCAGTCATACTAGTGCTGGGGTTGTTCAGTTTTATCACAGCTGAAGGCATTCTGCCCACTTTTCATTTATACTGTGGGAGAGGTATAAGAAAATATCCTGGAAGGCCAGTTCAGTCCTTTATACAGTTATTTGCTTTGTGCTGACAAACAGATATGGTGAGAAGCTCTTTGTAGCATCTTGTAAAGCAACACCTGCAATTATTACTTTCTTATAATTATGTGTAAAAAAACCTAAAAATCATTCTAAGCTAACCGTCAATTTTTATATACGTACTGGTAATTCTAAAGCATCTATTGAAAGAAAATATTTTTCCTGCTTGTTTGTTTTTCTCCTCATTCTGAACCTCCATTCAATTAAATGCTACTTTTTTTTTTAATGTTACCTGACATTATGAAAATGGTTTGCCAGATATGCAGTATGGATAATAACTGGCCATAAAAGCAGTGTATTAAGAGGCAAATACATCCATACGTATACTTCTGTGAGTTATTATGACTGCCTCATTTCCATTCTACTACACCACCCCTTTTTGCCTGGAAAACTACTGCCATTCCAGATCCCAAACAATTTTCATTGGAAAGAAAAAGCACTTTCTTTCCTGAAGACCACTCTGCTCTCATTTGCACCTACTTTCTTGTGAGAGAGGAGTGTGCAGCTGTTGACATTAAGGGCTTCAAAACCTGGCTCTGCCTAGCTGCACAGTAAACAAAACATCATGCAGCAGATAAGGAGGGTGTTACTGCTGTGCTATCATATAGGCACTACACAGTTAGGATAAGTATATAATTTGCTAGTAGAGATTAAAAAATTTAAATGGCATAATTTGTGAGAGCTTGAAAGCAACATCAAACAGCTTCATGAGATACAAGCAGCAAACTAGCTTCTTTTGCTGAAGAGTTAGAATTACCTTTACTGCAGTCACTTCAAAACCCAGTGAAATTAGTGGGGCTCCAGCAGATCTTCCACCAGATCCTATTACCAGATCATGCTAGTTGTACTATTTACCTAGCCTGAGCTCAGACTGTACTGCTTGTTCCTCCACTATCACAGTGGGAAATCTTCTAACTAAATTATTTCCTGACTACTCCCAAACTCTGTATGTAGGGAAGTACACATCCACTTTCTTATAAGCTTGTACAGTCTTGCCAGAGGGATAAAACAGCAGTGGCTTCAGTGCATTTGAACAAAAACTGGCTTGCTGATCTAATCTACTTTTTAAGAGGAAGACACATAAGCAAATTGAATTTAAGTGTCGAAAAAAGAAATCAAATTGCACTGCCTGCTTTCAGAACATTTTCCTTTTTGAAGTATGAATAGAAATTTTCATAGTGAGACGTCTGCTGACAATAGAAAGAAGCGATATCTCTCTAAGGCTTTGTTTCTTAGCTTGAAATGCAGATCACACCTGTCCTGAAACTGAACTCTTCTCACATACTTACATCACTTGCTCTATTAGTAATGTATAAAACTTTGTTCAACTTAGATATTATGAAGAAACTGTTTTGGTGTTTTGCACTTAGGTTTTCTTATTTTTATCATATTCCTAATTTTCTTGTTGTATAGATTCTCTTGGGTGTAACATTTCATTGCTGCACAAATATCTTTTCAAATACAAATAAATTTAGCATTTGTAAGCCTTTTCTTGTCTAAAAGTATATTTTCCTATCCAGATAATCTGATTTTGGTTCTTGAATGCACCAGTTTAAACTTAGAGTAACTCTGAAATCATCAGAGTAATACAAAGTCTGCTTTGGCAGTGTTTCTGTCTATAAATCAATCCTGAACACAGTAGTAAGAATTTGCAAAAACAGGCAGTTCTGCAGATAACAGCGTATTGCATATACTTGTGCAGCCATTTAAAATAAATTGTTATTATGAAACATGCCAAATAGTCATCTTCTAAGATTAAAAGCACTTTGCAGAACAGAAACAACAGGAACACAGCTCATTGAAAAAGATCTTGTACAATGTTCTGTTACTTGCCTTTATCCTTTTTTTTTCTAAAATAATGAAAGCCTCAGTATATGCTAATCCTAAAATCACAGCTCAAAAATCATCCTTGGTTAGTTTCACTATTTCATACAAGACAGGATCCTTTCTTGTAAACTTTGAGTAGATTTTTGTTTCATTAATTCAACTGGAGCTTGGGCTGTTGTCCAAAATTTGGCTCTTTATCTGCTGGGAGGATATAACTGCTCATCTGAGGTGAAATAATTTACCATCTTTGTGTCTCTGCTTGAATATGTGACTCGTGAGTATAATAAGCTCAATAATAGTGTATATTGTCTTTTGTTTTTCACTGAATAAAAATAAGGATAGTCACAGACCTATTCTGACCTTTTTTCTTGTGACTTTTTAAGCTGCTTGTTTTCATTAAAAATATTTTTTGCAAGAATAATTTATTTCTTACACAGCAAATACAAATACATTTACTCCTGCACCAAAACCATTGAATAACAAGAACTGGGGCTCATCCCCAGGTGCTTGTATAAATAAGGATTTTACTATGAGAGGCCATCTTCTATGAGCTCATGAGTGTTTGTATTATGACATAGGTGGTGAAATTACTTTGATCCAGCACATCCCCTTTCCATGACCAACTTATGAAATACTGAACTACAAAGTTTTTGTGAGTAAGGGTCTGTGAGGAGAGATTAATAAACTTTTGCAAAGTCAGCAGCAAAGTCTGGTTTTTAGGTTATTCTCACTTCTTCCTGTAACTAGTCAAAAAAATGGAAGAGGTATAGAAATTCATCAGTAGAGCTCAAAGCTACTGGATACTGTTGCTGAAATGGAAGAGCATTACTCAAGTGTGACTGTCCAAAGCGGCAGCCTCCTCTTAGGCTCTTCACCACCTAACTCAAGTGCAGGTAAAACCATAGAGGAGGTGAGTCTGACCTAGATGGTAAATTAGACCCTGTTCTGAATCAAAACTAATGCTAAACCTCAAAATTATGACTTGCTTTTTCCCAGGTCAGAGAAAAATAGGGATTTTGCTTAGTTTACACAGTTGATTACTAAGACATTAACTTACAGTATTCCATATTTGCTGTAACATACTTCCTTTTAAGCTCTCTGAAACTTAACATACTTCAGGCTGATCTTTGCTAGCACTGAAATTAAAGCTGAGTGCTAAAGCAGCATAGATACAGAAATGGAAGCTATGTAGGTGAGGAGGATTTGTGCTTAGGAGTATTGGAAGTATTATAGAAATCTGCCTAATTCATGGTTGTATCTAACTACTTAAATGTGGGAGGGCATGTTTCAAGGGTTATAATGATGGAATTAGAATTGAGGTGTGCCTGGGCATAATTAGCTGATTAAGAAAAGGGTCATGATGTGCATGGGTACAAGATCAGCCTTTGGTGAAATGCCAGAAATACTTGTAGGGCATGGAAATTGTTTTTTTATTTACCTAGGGTATTTTTGAAGGGAAAGCAAAGAAAGTACGGTACTAAAGTTGTTATTCAAAATGGACATAAGAACATAATGGAAAAAAATATTATTTAAAAGTTGTCATTACTTTGTCATCCAAGATGACATCCATTTGTGGCTATTTTTAAATCATTGCTTTACAAAGTAAGTAAAACAAATATTTTTAGTTTGAATTGTGCTTCTTCCCGTTCAGTCACATTTCTCAAAGATAATCAGCTTTGCTGTTCTTTTCATCTTGTTCTAAAAGAATTCATAGCAAACTTCTTATAATTTTCACCTAAGTGTTCTGTCCAAAAGAAACCCAAAGCACATTGTTCAGTACTAAGCATGCTAAAATTACTTACATTTTTGTTTGATATTTCAGTACAAAATAATTTATTGCATCATCTGATGTATGTGTCAATATCTTAATTTTTTCATCAGAGCAAAGAAATTAACAAAAGGAAAAAATTGTAAATTATTATTTACAGGCAACACTTGTTCTCATACAGTTTTTATGTAGTTATGTGATGGATAACTCTTGATGATCCACTCTTATTGACAGAGCTGACCACCTGACTACCTCAACAGGTTCTGTGCCTCTAATATATTTATGATTATGTTGGTCACATAAAAATAGCAAATGCTATTTTTAATAGCATTTAATAGCAAATTAGGAAATGCTCACAGTCCTTGGAAGCTGATACCTGTCTAAAAATGTGAAGGAATCACTTCTGTTCAGCTTTGTTTTGTTTTGAGATGGGAACTAGGCTTATCCAAGGTGTATGAAGGAAAGAGAGAAAATGTATTTCTTCCTTACCAAGGTATATATAAATAGTGAAAAATGTAATTGTTTCCCTGGGAACTTCTTCCTGAGAAATCTTACTTTTCATGCATGATATTAGATTTCTATAAGCAACTTCCATTGCAAGACCCATCACATTGGATAAAAAAACCCCAAACCAAACCAAACAAAAAACACTTTGTCAATATCTGATTCTCTCTTCTGTGTCTTAAAGGTCAGTCTTTTCATATGTAGACAAGCTGCTTGATATGAATCAGACATCAAGCTGAAGGAAAGACTTGTTACATGTATTAATTTTGGATAGTATGTACAATTAGAACTTATGAGAGGGAGGTTTATTGTTTAATTGCATATTGGTGTGGAAGTTCTTCATTTTGTGGTTTTGTTTTGTTTTTTTAAGTACACAGGAGCTTAACAATAGCTAACAAAATAATAATAAACATAGTTGGAATTCTTTATCATTGTTTTCTTGAGCACTTTAATGTTAACATGAAGTAAAGGAGAATTTCAAGTTAATGTTCATCTCTGTGAGAATGCTTATTATGAATGCATAGTAGAAATCAATGTTAATATTCTCTTTGAATTAAAGTAGATGTGTTTTCCTGTGTATTTACCCCGCATCCTTTGCATGTAGAAACATACTTCATCAGTGCTCGTTCCTCTTTAAGATACTTCACAAAAATTCTGAGAGTTATGGAAAAAAAGCCCCTTGATTACAGTTGCACTGTGTTTGGCTCTCATGATAAAGTTCTATAGCTATTATTCAAGCAAATGTAGTGTTCTTGTATTGAATACTTTAGCTGATGAAGGTTTTGCCTGGGAAAATAGTAGTTATCTGTTGTCACAGTTGTTTGTAATTTGTAAGTGGTCACATACTTACTAGACCTTTCTAGCAATTTGGCAATCATCAATGTTCTCACTGGAATGATTTTTGGGGAAGCAGAATTATGAATACTTTTTTTGTTGTATTAACAACAGGCTGGAATAACATCACAGTGGGATTTTTCCAAGGGCAAGAGCTTTTCACTTTACTGTGCACAAAAAAAAAAAAAAAAAAAAAAAAGTCACTGTCATGAAGGTACTTTTAAAATCCAATAATGTAAAATATATGTTGTGATCTCAGAACAGACTTCATCCACTGGATCCATGAACTCTGAGGAAACTGAAGTAACCGCAGACATTTAGTTCTCTAGTTTCATTGCTAGTGGAAGATCACTGGTAAAACTGGCCAGTTATTCTTTTAGTTTTATTTTATGAGGGATAACTGTGAAACTTTGAGCTTATGTTTGTTTAAGGCAGCAGCTCATACAGCTTCCAGATCTGTCCTGTGTTTCTGCCTAGCAGATGGGAAACCAATGATTCCAAGCTTATTTTATGTTTCTGGTATTTCTGTAGCAAAGTATCAGTAGATTTCAGTTCCTTTTTTTGTTCTTTTTATATGTTTGAAATTATTTTTAGTTGATATGTACATTTTCAGGAATTTTGGATCCATCAACATTTATTTTCTTAGCCAAGGCCATCCATTATTTTCTTAAACTTGTGTTATATTTAACTATTATATAAACAGAATGGAATAAGAAAATCACTTGCATCTGTGTCTCTAGAATATGCTTTCTATATGTTAGTTTACATTTAAATTGAAGAATTTGCATACAATTACACTGCTTCCTCTACTACTAAATGGATTGTTAAACTGGTCTATAATTTTTAGTTTCCAAAGGCTCCTTGGTTGACTCTTGCAGAATTCTTTACAAATAGTCTAGAAATTCACAGGAAATGCATCTATAGTAGCACAACCATAATAGTCTTCATTGTCATGCACGTATGTGCTTCCTAGGCCATAAGTCAAAGACTTCAGTATCCCACTTTTACAGTCAAGCCCAAACAAGTTGAGTATCCAGGACATTATGTAGTTACCAGGCAAAAAGCATCTACTGATTGATGTCACTCCAGCATTTGGTAGGAAGGAAGTTAAAGACAAAATTCTATCTTTGCTACATCATCCACATTGTGTTATTTTTTGTATTATTAATATAAAAACGGGCCTGTTTCAGAAACAAGACAGATGTGTTCGTAAAGGAATCAGAGTAAATTTTTGTTTGTTTTTGAAATTCAGGTAAGCTGTCTATATAACCCCTTGTAGCTTAATTTTGCTTCACTGAAATCAAGCCTGACACCCAAACTAAACAGAGCGCCGTATCTTTGTGTTTCCAATATGCAAAATATTTACTTGTGGATAGGGATTTGGTAAATGCTGTGCTTTCTCTCACATTTGATGAACTTGCAGGTTCCTGTAAGGCCACAAATAGAAATTCTGTAGAAGAAATTAAGGTCTATTTCTGAAAGCAATCTGTCTCTAGAGTGAGAAACACTTAGAACAATACAATAGACCCAAGGCTTTGGAGTTCATATATGATTAATGATTTACCTTTATTTTGTGTGCCTCGTGGATTCTACGTGCTAGCCCTTCAGACTGCTTTACTTACATGTAAGAGCAGTGTAGTATTCTGATTTATATTCAAGCTCAATGCATGAAGACACTGGACTTCTTTGATTACATTTGTGATCGCAGTAATAAAATATGAAATAGAGTATCTGTAGTTTTAATTTTTTCAGGTATGGAGACTGTTTACTGAAGAATTTCCAGATCTTCCTGATTTAAAATTATTTGTTCTTTGTAATCACAGAGCAACAAAATTCAGATAGATACTTTTAAATTTTGAGATATATTTGTGACAAGGAATATCATATGCAAATAAACAATTTGTAAGAAGCGTGTTCATTAGAAAATTCATTACATTTTTCAATAATATACAAAAATCAAGGAGGATGAATTTGTATTTTGTGTAAACTGACATAGGTACTTTGAACTCAGTGGAGATATGCTCATACCTCAGGGGATCCATCTCATTCTGAGAGTTATTATACTCAAAGAAAAGTGGAAGTCCTGAGAGACTTCACAAGAATGATATTTCATTTTCATCTCAAGATTATTATAGTAGGTCGTCAGCTTTGACTGTATGACAAAGCTTCTTGTGGGATGTTACTCTCCTTGCATAGAGCCTAAAGCAAACACAGCCTGCTTTTTCAAAAGTGGATATCCAGTTTGACAAGAAAATGGAATCACTCTAATAAAACTAGGAGAGAAGAGGAAAACTTATTACTTGCAGGCTGAGGATTGAAATCTACTGCGACTGTTCTTGTTGCTTTCATTTTCAAAGGTAGCTTGATTTTTTGTGTGTGTGTATGTGTGGTTTTGTTTTTCCTTCAGTGAGGGGAAAAATATACCAACTAGAAAACTTTCTGTTATGAAAGATTACTGTAAGAAACATACCTTAAAAGAATCTTTGTGCTTAAAATGTGCTTTAGATTTGTTTGGTATTGAGTATTTAGTAGAGGGTATTTTTTTTCCCCCCATTTCCAATAATTCAGGCCATATTGAAGCTTATTTTTTCACTGAATTTCTGATTCTTCTATAGAGTCAGAGTTTCTGATTCTTCTGTGGCTTCCCATGTGACTTCCTCAGCCACAGTTTGTCACCTCGTAACACTGAATTAATTTGTTCCATATTTTAGAGGTCTTTTGAGGATAAATCTACATATTTATGTGAAGTGACAAGATATTAAGGTGATGACTATCACCTTTTAGAGCAAAATCTATAAATAAGAAACCCTTCTAAGACTGTTGCATTGTAGCACAATCCACTTTTGTATAAAATTAATTTTGTTCTTTCTTGTTAAGACTCTAACAGATCACCAATTTTTATTATCTTGTCAAATGAAAGAAAGGCTACAATTACTGAGTACTGTAATGAGTTGTGAGCCAGTCTAGCTTCCAGTAATATTAACAGAAGCTTTTCATTGCTCTCAGAAGCTATTAGTGGATACCCTAGGTTACCTTTTGTGAAAAACATTACCATCTAAACAAGGTAGTTATGTTTCTAGCAACAGTCATATTTCTCCTGACAGTCTGAAGCATATTCCATCAGTTCATGCAGTATTTCAGACCAAAGCGTAGTGTCAGCTTTTGCAGAACTCCATCTCAAAACGTCTTCATAATGGAGACACTAGGTTTTGTTGTCCAGTGGAGCACAGCTCCCTTACACCATAGAAAGGGGCAGTTTCAGGAGTAAGTAGGGATGAAGCTTGTTTCTAAACCTGTGGGAGACTTGAGAAGGGAAAGTGACTCTTCTGGACTGCTCAACCATACAAGTTATACTCTGGTGGCTATGTGTGCATAGCTACGAAGTTTTGGTTATTTCTTGGATCACTCCCTAGTACCTTATTTATTTATAATGTAAACTAAGTTCATCCTTGTACCCTTTAAAATTATCTAAAAGCAGAATGCAAATCTACTTTTAGCTTTCAGAATAATTTGCCCTATTTTCCAGAATAATAATCAAATTATACAGATGGATATAATGAAAGTTTTATTTATCAACACTGTAATGTATTAAACAATATCTCAGTATTTTACTGAGTCATGTTGTAAATATTCTCTGTTGTTAATCCCCATTGATCAATTTCTGATGAAGCTACTTACAATGCTTTCAGTTATTTTATTGAAAATTTTATCAAGTTACTAGTAGTTAAATGAAATAAAATAAAAATATTAAAATATTT